>JAUJYR010000117.1:0-11236 GCA_033995805.1 Hermannia gibba
TAAATAATAAACTTATATCTATGAGTATATTTGTATTCATTATAAATAAACTAATTTCTATGACTAAACTTCATTCATATTAAAGTTTGAAATTATATATAAATATGTTTTACTGTATTACAACTATATCCTTTCTGCTTTAGTCATGTTCTTGAAAGCTTTAAAAAAGTTATCCAACTTCTAATTCGCCGACTGTACTTAAAATAATTCTTTACAAACCCAATATAACATGATTTTTCACAATAATTAACAATAAAATTACTTCGTTAGAATCGCTGAATAAATATTTAACAATAATTTATTTGTTAACGTAAAATAATTGTAATGAAAAAGTAAATGTCGGAAAATGAATCAGAGTATTGACTAAATTATAAGAAACTTCCTATCAATGAATATATCCGTCAAATAGTGACTAAAAATTATATAAAATGATTAAATGTATGACTGTTATTTGAATTGTCGGTTAATTCGTAAAAAAACAATTGTTTTTAAACATAATATTATAACGAATATTACTGTGACATTAAAATAATATTAATAAAAAGAGTTTAAGCTTCAAATTATTTCATAAATTTTGTTTAATGTCAGTAATCAGTGATATCTGAAATATTATTAATATCTCATATACATCGTGCAAAAAATCATTATATATTAATAATAACCTATTATAATAAAAAAATTAAGATTAATGACAAAAATCTAATAAAATTTAATTTACAATTGATTAACTTCTTATAAGTTTAGGTAAATTAATCGAATATTAGTATTATGTTTAACTATTTGAACTAGATATTTTTAAAAATATCATTTGGTTAAGTATTGGTGAAATTTGAAGTAATTTTTATTTTTAATTCTTTAGAATGAAAACAATAACCGTTATATATTTTTTGGTACATATTATGATTACGATATATATCTGTCAAAGCCAAATAGAATTAAAAATATTATATCAAATAGAATATGTAGAACAAAAAAACTATGAATCGTACCAGGTTAATAAATCAGTCAAAATTTTATCACTCTATACGGACAGAATATATTATTATAAAACAAAGAATATTATCGAATTTAATGGAAGATTTTCAGAAACATTCGATTATATATATAATCAAAGTTTACTAATGATGCTAAAGCTCGAAATGATACCAAATATTAATGCATTACATTATTATGACAGTGATAGTAAGGAACTTAAGAAGAAAGATATCATTTCAGAATTGATTAATACGAGAATCTTTTCATATGATTGGATACACAGACTATTGTTCTTTACAAAGGAAAATAGTGTTTTCGTAATGCAATTCGAAAAGTATTGGATTGTTTATGAACTGTTCGATAATATAATTGCGTCCAAAATAAAGAATATAATAACGAATCCAATCGATAAATTCATTTTATTAGCTGAGGATTATCTACTGACTAAATCAAGTATGGATGGAATAAATGTGTTTGTTTTGTTAAAAACAGATCATATCATGAAATCTCATGTTATAGATTATGATTCAAAACGAATTTATTATATTATTGACTACAAGTTGTATTCAATTGATTATTTCGGTAATGAACTGAATATTTCAGATTTGTGTGAAATACAAGTCAATATCAATTATTTTGATTTATATATGAATTCAATATTTTACGCGTCGAATAATTCAATATATGAAAGTTCTTTGGACAAAAAAATTTGTAAAAGAAATAATTTAATTTTTTCAGAGAAGTATAACATATCAAGTCTGAAAGTTTACGCGTCTGAAAAGCAACCTTTTATTGAAAATATCTGTGAAAATAATAATTGTTCACATCTTTGTATTCCTATTAATAAAACTGAATTTCGATGTGTTTGTCCTCTGAAGGATCGATTATATCCCGGAGATTATTGCGATCCAAATGTAAGGCAATTATTATTCATTTGATAATTATTTTTTTTTACAAAATTCTTTCAGAAACCAGAATTCGGTGAAGAATTGTTTATTATTATTTCAATAATGCCTTACAAATTGCTAAAAGTAGATTTCAATAAGATAACACCGATTAATTATTATTATTATTATTACGATTATCCCGAAAATATAATTTTTGATTTTAAATTAAATTTTAATGACAATGTTATATTTGATTTTGATATGAAGAAGAAATTAATTATTTACCACAAAATACTTAATGATAAACAAAAAGATTTTTCAATTTTAATCTCAAACATGACTAAAAATAATAAAACCAATCATCAAATTATTTTAAATACCAAAGTTTCCATCAAATCTTTATCATACGATTGGATTCATAGACTCATATATTTTTCAGATTCAGAAAACTTAAAAGTTTGTTCAATTGATAAACCATTTATTGAAATACAATTAATGAATGATTCAAATGGCTTCGAACAGCTTATTGTCAATCCGATAGATCTGTTTATTGTGTGGGTTCAAAAATCAATGAACGTTTACATGATTTTAAAATCAAATCCCGATGGAAGTGACACAACATTGATTGTCAATAATATTCGGAAAGGACCCGTCTCTTCACTCACATTAGACATTAGCTCAAAATCATTATTTTGGTTCGAAAAAGCAGTCCTTATTAAATATAATTATCAAAATCAAGGTCGTGACTTATTTTATTTCAATGTTGCACAAGTAGACTCGTCATTTGCGATGGATTTTTATTTTGGTCAATTAATTTTCGTTTTTAATCACCCTGTAGTTTCTGGCTCTACTATACGCCGAAAATTTTTGAAAGGGGATTTGTTTGAAAAATTATATTATAGTTATTCAAAGATTTTGAACTTAAAAATTTTTCATTATTCAAAACAGCCCAAAGGGGACAATAAGTGTTTGGAAAATAAGTGTCAATTTATTTGTATTCCAATCAATTTTACTCATCACAAATGTGGTTGTCCAACACGATTGATGTCTAATACGGGAGATTTAAATGTTCCCTGTGTGGAAAAGGTAAGTTATTATTTAATGCATATATCAGCAATGTACACTTGATTAATTAATGAATTTTGTGATTAAATTGCAAAGTTTTTTAACTGTAACATAATTATCTTAAAAAGCTTACGAAAGTAATTGTGTAGTAATTATAGTATTTCTTGATAAATAACTCACAAGGGAAGTGTAAGTGATGTCCCTTCGGGATTTTAATAAAACAGTTTTTAATCGAAAATAATTCAATTATGAATAAAAATTATTGAAATACTTTTTGCTAAATTTTAAATGTAGGCTTTAGGGAAGACCCTCCTGTTTAAAAAACCTTGTTTGCCTTATAATCAAGTCAACTATTGAAAAGATTGCAAATAAACATATTATTATCATTCTAAATAAAAAATTTAACGAGGATTCTGAAAATTTAATTGATAAATTAATATCTCTTCTTAATATCTAAGATTTAAAATTAAAGTATCACCCAAACTGGGTCTGATAAAAATTTCTAAATAAAATATAATAACTGATAACTTCATCAGATATAAATATTACAAATATTTATATACAAGGCTGGAAAAAAGGCTCGGAAAATCGTAAATAGTGGAGGAATACGAATTTGTAATGGCATTAAACAATAATAATAATCAATGATTACGACTTAATTATAATGAACTTTGAATTAGTAAATTTGAATATAAAAAAATAGAGGTCTTAACAGTTGCATAAATGTTTATTTAATTGTTATTATATTTATTTAAGGTTTATTCTAATCAAATAATAAATAATGCTGCAACATATACCCACATTAATTGACGATTTTCCGAGCCTTTTTGCCAGCCTTGTTAGCGCGATCGAAAACTTTTTTCAAAAAATTTCGCGCTTATATATTTGAATTGTCCGTCTGTCCGTCCGTCCATAATATATAATATAATATGTAATATAATATATTATATAATATAATCGAAAAAGTGAACAGTGAAATAGTCATTTGATTGAGAATTCAACGCTGATCAAGAATCGTATAGGAAACCACCCTCCAAGTCTTCCCGTTTTCTAGTTATTCGACTTTACCCGAATTTCCCGAAAACCAATAATGTACCCCCTAATAATTCTTATACTCCCTGATACCAATAATTACCTTACACTTTTGAAAATAAGATTCGATCGCGCTAAGACCATACAACAGTTAACTGTTGAAGTTTTACTTGTTTATAAATATAAATATAGAAGATATATTAAATTTGATAGCATACAAAAAATTCTATTTAAATAATTAACTGATTACAGATTCATAAAATTGGAAATACAAATGAAAGCAATGATGAAATTGATGCCAACAATCAAAACTATTTATTTGTCTATATTTCCATTGTTTCGGTTATTCTTATATCTATTCTGATTACTATTATTATAGTTTTATTCAAATCAAAACAAAATTTAAATCAAGAAAATAAAAATGATTTAGAATTGACTGAAAATATTTCTTCACATGATCAGTATTATGATTGGATTGACGAAGATTATGATGTATTCAATAGTGAACATAAATATGACGATTGTAATGAACCACAGAATTACTCAGAAATACTTCCACCTCATAATGATGTGCCGTATATACTGACAAATAATATTGATTCCGATAAATATGAAGATATGAAACCATACATATGAATTCAAGATTTGCAAATTTACAATTTAATTAAATTTAGTGAAATATCAGATTTAGCATTCGTTTGATTTTAAGATTTATATTCACTCTAATTATGCGAATTTGTTTGAATGTTAAAATACTCGCTAAAAAAATACATTCATATGAAAAGAACTTGTCTCAATTCACTTCTCTATTCAATATTCTATTTACATAATAAGTTTATTTCTTTTATTTAGTACAACTTATTATTGATGGATATTTTAAAAGTGCTGAAATAACTTTGAAAGCTACATGCTCACAAACCAGATGTGTGACAAACAGTACGACTACGTTCATTTCGTCGACAATCACTTCGTCGACAATCATTTCGTCGAAATCCGTTTCGTCGACTATCATTTCTTCGACAATTACTTTACGGAAATTTAAAGATTTTACAGGTTACTTTTAAAAAATAAATACAAATAATAAAATTAATTCGAAAATCTTTAAAATTTTGTAATAAATAAAAAAAAACTTTAAAATCTTTAAATATTCATAAAGTGATTGTCGACGAAATGAACCAAACCCTATTCAGTAATATCTACTTATATCAATTTTAAAACTTTATCAACGTGACAGGCCTTAATTTCGAAAGCCTCAAAATCCTTAATTTCGAAAGCCAATACCTCGAAAACTAATAAATCTAAATAATGGTTTAAAGATCATCCGCAATAAAATAAAAACTAGTTATTTAAGGAATTATAAGATAATTTACACTTTTCTAAATTTCTAATTTTTTTTTAATTTGAGAAATATTAATTCGTAATTTTTTAATTTACTATTTTAAATTTGAATTACAAATTTAATAAATTATAGATTATTTTAACTATTTCGAAAATAAACAATATTATAGGGGATGATCTCTAAACAATTATTTATATTTATTAGTTTTCGAGGTATTATATTTCGAGGTAAAGGCTTTCGAAGTAAAGGCATGTCACCCTTTATTACAAACACCATTTTAGTCATACATTAAAGCAGTGTTTGACTCGTAGATTTGAAATTCATCCTTTAAACAATTATTGTAATTATTAATTATATTTTTTGGAGTGAAATGATTTATTATTAAAACCAAATTATTATTCAATTGAATGAACAGAATTTCGAGAATAAAATTTCAATAACAAAATATTATATAAATACTAGTTGTTAAAACCAGTTATAAATAACTGCTCAAATTATTAATAACTTTTAGAAAGTAAAAACATTCTTATAGTAAACCTATACCTCTATATACTGAATCGATCGAGAATGATGCAGATGTCGAAATCGTTTACTGTAAAGAGTTTTGACTATAATGAGATTAATTAGAATAGAGGCATATAACTGTCTCAAAATTTTATTTACTATAATAAAAATTCATACTAAAGAGGTTCAGTATATCAATGTATAGCTGTATATGAGATAATATTTTTGAGGTCTTCGTTATTTTAAGTGTCAGTGGATACTCTACGTATTATTAAGTATTTTTATAATCGTAATATTTTCATGAAATATTGGTGAATGTCACGTGCCTCTATCACCTCTTGCGACAATAGACAGGGGTTACTTTTGAGGTCAGGTGATAATTTTGGTGTCATGTGGTGTTTTCGAGGCCAGAGGATAATTTTGATGACGGGGTATTTTTGGTGTAATAGATGAATTTTTATCCCATTTAAATGCATTATGAGAATTTTCAAACTGACCCCCTTCCCTTAGGAGGTGCCCCCGGAATGAGATTTTTCACTATGCACACCTCCTGACCATACTTGAACTTTTGGATACTGTCCCACGTCTGTGTGACCTCTAGTTCCGGAGACTATAGAGGGTACGTATCTGATAACTATAGAAATAGAATTGTTTAAATCAATAACTATATCAATAGAATAACTTATTCAAGGTTTAGCTTGTTTGCTAAATTTACAAATATCTAATTCAAATTTGATAAATTGTTTCAAAATCCTGAAATTTGAATATTTTGAACTTTGATATATACATTAAAATTTTCTCTATAACGTAATTCATACAAATTTAAAATTAAATCATTAATTGAAATAAGTGTGACCACTTCTTAAAGACCGATTTCTGTATTTTAACTCAAACCATCATTAAATTTCCAGTACATTACTGTACAGAATTACATTTCCGTCATTTAATAATATAAGTTTATTCTTTTCTGCGTCTATTTAGTGGACTTAAATTAAGGGCTTATCGAAAAAATCAGTTTAATACAAATCTAAGATTTGAAAGTGTTCTGTTTAAGTGATTTATTTAAGATAATTTAATTCACTTATTAATATCTATTAATTTTAAAAACAATTAATAGTGAATTAAGGCCATTAAAATATTATTGAATTACATACAGTCAGGCCTCGATATAGGCAACTGATTGGTGCTTTGAAAATTTGTTGCCTATATCGAAAATTGCCTATAACGAAAAAGTAGTTTGTCTTTTTTGACATAATTTAAAACTTTATTCAATTTTATTAATTATAATTCTAATTATTGATTAATTAACTGGTGTTTTTACAATTTTATAATAAATGACTATCTATTTAATGTTTACATAATATGGGATTTTAAACTTTACAATATGAAAGCATTGAAATTAATCAAAAACATAATTTTTAGTAAGAAAAAAGTTTTAGTGTTTGGGAATTGCCTTTAACGTAGGACTGATTATACTGTAACTTATTTATTAATCTGTTGCATATATCAAGTTTTTGCCTATATCGAGGTTGCCTATAACAAGACACTTTAGCATTATGGGACCCATAAGTACGGCCGGTGCTTCATAAATCCCTTGCCTGTAACGCAGTTGCCTTTATCGAGGCCCGACTGTATATTAAGTTGTATAAATTTTACAGGCTATTCCTGTTAAAGTTGTCAGCCAGATTGAAATACTAGATAAAAAATTTGGTTAAACTAAAATTCGAGTCTCTGATGATAAGATAATAACTGAAATTTTTATAAAATAAGCAAGTAAAAAGTTTATTTATTACAACAAAAATACCCTTATTACATTAAGAATACCCCAGATAATATTTTTAAAAAACTGACACAAAAGATACTCTAGACACAAAAAAATCCTGACACCAAAAATCATCCTGACAATTCACCTATTCAGATAATAATCTTAGAGGTGTCATTAAAGTTAAAATACAATTCTCTCAATCAGGAAAAAATTTGGGAAAAATGGATAACCGTTTTATTTAAACGGGCCATCAACTTATAATAGATAAAATTAGCTAGTCGAATCAAGATAATTCAAAACATTTAATTAAAAACATATCTTAACTTTTATTTTTTTTAAAATTTTATTTTTGTTTTTCATGTTTTCAAAACTTTTTTAAAACTTTTACAGGAACTGATATGCATGACTCAGAGTAATAACGAGTCATACAATAAAAGATATTTTATCAATCAGTTCCTTACTGACATTGAAAACTATTGTCTCTGAATATAAATAAGTAATACTGTAATACTTGTATTTCCTGCGAATATTAGTCTGTGCGCACTCTGTAAACTAAAAAAACTATGAAAAAACTTCTAACGGTTGTTGATGGATAAAACTTTAAGAGCTCAAGTTCACTACAGATTTCTAGTCGTATCATAAGAATCGTATATAGGGCTAAAAAATTAATTTTTAAATTTACATTTAAATCAAGTGTTGAGTGAAATTTTGGAAATGTACACAAAATTGTTTAATTTTAAATTTAATTTAATTAAAAACTCCAAATATTGCTTACCAATGATTTTATAAAATTTAAATTTATATAAATAACTAATTTTAAGATAAAAATTAATGGTATATTTCAATAATCATTTATATAATTTCGTGAAAACAAATCATAAATAATACTCAGAAGTAGTGTAAAGCAGAGTTGCTATTAATACAGAATTCTTCGTACATAATAAGAGTATTCACATTTCGTGTGCAAATATTATTTGGTTTTGCAATAGATTCAGGACTATAAAATTTTTTGTATCTATTGAACTGTGAATGCCATATAAGACGGATAGATCTGGAATTTTCACTCTGTTTCAACATGTTTTACAAGTCTACAGACCAGGAAAATATGGATAAAATATATAAGTGAAGTCCAACTATAAAAACTATTTTCAGTTTTAATATGCATTAATCTTTTTACTTTGCTCATTTTATCTTAAATTATTTGTTATTTCAGGAAGATTAATAATGTAAATCTGGCAACACTAATATGAATACAGCCTAAATACAACTTTATATCTGTGCATAATTAATACAGTTAAGGCAGTGGAATATTGTAATATTATTTTACAGAATATGATCAATAACTAGTTTTAGGTTTTTAAGCAAAGCTGTGATAATGTGCTTAAGATTTAAATAAATTCAACAAATATTTGTGAAATATTCTTAATTTTTTGACTTATTTTCAATCATGGATTCAATTATAAACAATATTCATAACATTCTTCGATATTCGTTAATTAATTCGCCACTAAAGCTCGCGCTATTATTCTCGATATTCATTATTTTGGGCTTTAATGATCACTATAATCACATATCAGTTAAATATGAAATTATGAAATTCAAAGGCAATTACACGAAAGCATATCTTGATTTTGTGACCAATACTGGATTTATTATAAACATATTCAGTGAATTTATGATTACATGCATTGTCGAAATTATTTCTACAATAATTTATATGTTTTTAACAAAACGTGAAAGCATAGTTGAATTAATGTATATTTTAATTCTTGCAATAATGACATTACGATTATTTACATAATTCGGATTATTCACTCCTTACTCTATTGTTACAAACTTAATCGGGTTTATATTTTTTATTGTTTCAAAATTAGTTAGATATTTTAAATTAATTTATCAAACATTAGTCTTTGAATCAAAATTTAATAATTATATCAATCAAACATTCAATCATTTTCAATAATTTATTTTATTGATTGAATAAATATTAAACATTATTAAGTAAAGTGAGTAAATTTTAATTGTGTTTATTATTATATTGATATCTAATTAGTTGAGTACTGCCTAAGAATATATTTTTGTCATATTATATCAATTATAATTACTTTTATGTTTTAATCGAAAGGTTAACCACCAGGACTGCTGTTAACAACTGAATTGACTGCAATATTCCTTAAATATTCATAATAACGACGGATTTTTCGTAAAAATTTAATTGTTGTGCTTAAATACGGAATGACTAAATCGTTGAAAATTAAAAATTAATCAAGGTGTATCTCTTTGTTAAAATTATCCAGGTAATTTTGGGCTCCAAAGCAAATTAGGGTATTTATCCGGAAATTTGGATTTACACGAAAAATACCATTCCTGTTGATGGGAAAGTTTTTCTCAAATTCTCTACTTAGTGAAAAACTAATAAGTTACGAATTCAAAAAGTGCTTATCGCATTTCTAAATTTTACCTATTTAACAAAAAATGAGAATTAATTTTATATGAACTTTGTTGAGTGCATCATATTTGATCAATTTCTCATTAGGGTAGATAACACTTAGATTTAATTAACACATTGTTTATTTCAAGCAAGTGCGTTTTATTGAAGAACCATGGCCATTGTCTATTAGAAACAGTATTGTCGCGCCCGCGAGATTTTTTGTGATTTTCTGATAGTTTGGCCAAGATAAAAGGCAGTAATCTCTTGACGCAATACTCTATACCCTATGGTTTAGCCGCTAGTCCAGGAATTTCATAATGAGAATTCCAACAATATGACCATTAAATAATATATTTTTTCGAGGTGGGTGATTGCGAATTTACAGGTTAAAAATCAATATCTCTAATAATAAAGAAGTTTGAATTTAAAATATGATTTTTCACTACTCTAGAATTGAGTTGAGAATCAAAGCTGTGGGTCTGCATCTATAGAGTTGAGCATTCAACAGCGTGTGGAAGGAAGGGTCTGTCATGGTGGTGAACTAGTTGTCACATTGGCCCCAAATGATACTTTTTAATAATACATGATTAATTAATTTCAAAAAATAATAATAAAACAAGTTTAAAGTATATATGTAAACTTTGTGAACTTTTTTTCAAATTGTTGAACTATTTTGCTAATGAATAGGTGTCACTGGATTTATTGAATTAATTTAAAAACAATATCATGTTTAAGTATGCAGTATTTCTTACAAGTGTATAACCGAAAACATTTTTCATCGAGTGTACTTATATTGCTTTTCTATAGACATTGTAAATATGCAGACAATAAGCATCTCTCGGCCAATAATTTAATGTTTGTTCATTGATATGATTTCGTTAGTATTAATCTTAAATTATGTTTTCATACACTGTATAATAATATTATCGAATTTACAGTTTTTTATACCAAAAAATGCAACTCTGTGATGAGGGGTAAATTCCGTGTCTATGTGGCAAACAATGATTTTATTACAGTTTTTATAACAATTATTTGCTTTGAATAAAATAAATTCATTCAAACATTAATTCTTTATATTTTGATAAATATATAAAAATATAATTAAAATTTTTCCAATTTATGATAAACCAAAACCATTCTCATTGCAAAAGTAATATATTTAAACCGAAAACAACAGAATGTTGTTCACTGAATATACATGCATAACGTGATAATAGTTTGTACAATGAGTTTACAGA
>JAUJYR010000118.1:0-11203 GCA_033995805.1 Hermannia gibba
ATGCAACCTCCATTAAGTCGCAAAGCGCTTTAAATAACACCGCATTTCTCGTATCGCTTGATTGCAGATTGTCTCTTGCGGGTGTTGTATGAAATGGCGCGTGAATATAAAAGGGGAGACTGGTCTCAATTGTTGTAGCAAAAAATGCAAATAGTGGAGAAGTCGGTGCTGGTTTAAATTGGACTCGATTTAATTTTTTAACAATGTTAAAGGCAATTTTTACTGGCAGTTTTCGGCCACTGACAATCACAGTTTTTTCAAAAAGGAAAAACTGTTCTGTTTCTTGATTTTCTTGAGATATAGTTAAAGTCTTGAAGCCAGAAGTCTTATATTGTAGCTTCTTAGTACTGATTTTTCTAATTATACCTAAATCTGAGTTTACAATTTCTATTGATTTAATATTATTAAGAAATAATAAACAATTTCCCTCAAGATCTGCTAAGGCTTTATTTACTTCTTCAGATATTTCATGTGCCCGATACTTTTTATACGGTAATGTTATTTTTGTTTTCTTAAGAACCAAGGATTTTTTTTTTGCCGGAACAATATAATCGACGATGGTAAAATGAAATTTACCTGAATGTATCTCTGGCTTATCAGTAACATAGAAAACTGACTTAAAACCGATTCCAAATCGACCTATTGAATTAGCTTTTTGTTTTTTTCTTTCATTGTTTCCAAATGAGGTAATTGCTTCAATATCTTTAATATCAAATTGTCTTCCGTTATGTTCTAAAATAAACTTTTTTTCGCTATAAATAATGCGAACAACAGAGGCCTTTTCGTCTTCAGCGTTTTGAAGCAGTTCAAAAATGAAGTGACCAGGTTCACTGTACAGCTGCTCACCTAGTATTTGATGAGAATGATCATTATTTTCCTTTATAGATATAGCGTGAGAAACACGCTTTAATGTTAGTGATTCAAAAAGGTCTTTAGGCATTATTGTTTTTGATAGTTCGTAAAAGATACAATTTAAAATTGTTGTAATTTGAAATAAGACTGCTTATTAATGAATAGGTGTTTAAATTATAATTTGTCATCATTTATACACTATATTTATAAACCTAGATGCTTTAAGGGCAACAATGAATTATGGAAGAAATTTCGCCTATCATAGAATATCAAGAAAAAATCCAGGATTTAAATATTGATTTAATAATTTGTTTAAAATAATGATTTCTTTTATTTTGTTTTGACTTTAATTTTATTATAAACTTAAAAGCATAATTCAAGCCTAAATTTATAAAAACAGACTTTCTCTCCCACACATCATTCAAAACTAGGAATTAATTAGAAAAATATTTTTTATGGTTGTAATTTTCATAACTTAATATCAATGATTATACAGTGCGCGACCGTTATAATGAACCCATTGGGTTTTTAGAAAAGTTCATTATAATGGTTATTGCATAGAAAATATAAAAATATAGACTTATAGCGATTTAATATAATAGAATCAATTCCAACTCGTGAATAAAGTATATATAAAGTTTATAGGATCATTTAAGACAATTTAGAGCTATTTTGGGTTATTCTTTCTCAATTTGAGACAATTCTCCAAAACATGATTGTTCACCCATTTGACAAAATTGACTCTTCATATAAATATTTGCAATAAATTTTATAAACATAACTTATCATTCATGTTAGTAATCAATATATTTATTGACTTGAAATAATTTTTTTCAGATAAATATAAAAAAATCAGTTTTAAAGTTTCTGTTTTTTCAAAAGTTTATTATAATGAGTAGAGATGAGAGGTTCTCCGGCAAAGTTTAGTAGTATCAAATGTTCGGTTCAGCACACTTTTTCCATATTATATAAGAAATAGAAACATGTAGTGAAATTAATTGAAATCAGAAATAAATTTTTAATCATTTTTAAAAGCAATTTCGTATATAACCCGCCCCCTTGTACAGTCAGCAACACCTTTTTTTCAAAAACTACACTTTTTTCTTTGTATAACCCAGGAGTTATATACGGAAAAATGCGGGGATTATTTTGTTCAGTGTTTGCAATGTAACCCTCATTTTGAACTTTGGTCAGGTGAATAGAATGGGGGGTGCAAAATCCATATTTATTTTTTTGATCAAACGGGTTTTGATCAAATGGACGTGATCGGTAAAATTACGGTAATTTAAATTTAAGTTGTAATATTACCTTAATACTGGTAATTTATGTAATAGAGTCTCGAGGTTTTCCTTTACTTCTTCTGAAATCAGATCATATATGGTTTCTCTGATTTCACTTCGTTTTCCTTTAATAACTGATGCCTCAAACCAATCGATTGCTTTCTCTGAACCCTTGAATATTTCTGACAACAGATTATCGGCATCTTTAAGAAAATTTTCGATATATTGGAGAACAAAAAGTCCGCAATCAGTATAGTTTTTCTGAGTGGGCACTTTCGAGAAAAAGTATTTTATATCTTTTGATTTAAACTGAATTTCGGAATCATGTTTGTCTTTCCAATCGAGAGAAAGAAATTTTCGGATAGGATTTGCTATATCCTTATTAGAGTAGGAAATTCCTAATGAGTTCATGAATATAATACAAGTCCTGGAAGTAAACAAAAATATTAATTTAAAAATTATACTAAAAGTTGAATAAAAATCTAATTACTGATTTTTGTTAGGTTCACGAATGGGACCAATAATGTCTTCCACGTCTACCTTTTTAAGAATCGTATTCAGAAAATAACTTTTATTACAGACTATGGCCAGAAACCAATGCGAATCCTTAATTATCGGAAAAATTCTTACTAAATATATCGACATTTTTTGTCCATTTCTTGAGCTTTTCATATCTTTGTTCAAAACTATTTGGGAAAAGAAAATGTACCAATAAAATGATTAATTATATTAAAAATTTTAATTAAGATATTCTTACGTATATTCTTCCTTACTATATTTTCGCTCTTCGGTTAATTGGGTACAAAATAAGGCGTAAAAAATGTGTGTCCTTTTCTTAATGTGATCAGAAATTTTATCACTCCTTATTAGAAATCTATAAAAAAAAATGTTAATTCAATCTTAAATTGAGGTAATTGTAAAACAAAAAGCGATTTAATTCTAATCTCAGATAGAAATTAACGATATTATCATTAAGATACTCTCTTTCATTAATACATTTCATATCAGTTCCAACCAATTGTATTGCATTTCTTTTGTTATCAGGATATGTGAAAAATACAGGGTAGGCGTTAGGTTAGTCCGGTTTTGAATTGGCCCCTTAACAACAATTGGACATCAAAAGAACTTTAATTCGAAACCTCATGAAGAAAAATTTGGATTTATTTCCATACAAAATTCAGATCCACCATCCATTACGAGAAATTGATTTAACCCCAAGATTTGATTTTGCAAACAAACTGGTGCCATTAATTGAATCAAAAAAATTAAATGTGAAAAAAATTTGGATGACAGATGATGCACAATTTCATCTCAAAGGCCATGTGAACAAACAAAATTATCGTCACTGGTGAAGTGAAAAACCAGAATTTACAATTGCTAGACCTCTTCACCCCCAGAGAGTAACAGTTTGGTGTGCGGTTTTTGCTGAACGAATAATTGGACCAATATTTTTGACCCAGTCTGTAAATGGAGCACTTTATAAAGAGAAAATTTTGGATAAATATTTTCAAATTGCTTGTCATTTGGAGTTGATTGAAGGTTATTGGTACCAACAGGATGGCGCCAGGCCGCTTCGAACACAAGAAGTTCCGAAGTTGACCGAATAAGACAAGTTTTCAAGGAAAGAATAATCGGCATCGATGCTCCAAAAAAGACTGGTGCTGGCATAGATTCGCCACCCTATAGTCCAGATCCTAACGTGTGTGACTTTTTCTTATAGGGATTTGTTAAAGATAAAGTCTATATAAACTAATAATTATTATTATTATAAAAAGACTAAATATGTATTGAAGGTATTATATTAAATTTTTCATATTTAATATTATTTGTTTTTCTTTTTAAATATTCACCATATTTGCGATGAAAATAAAAGGGGCTGCTTTTTTAGATACTTTCGTTTTGTTAACCATCAAATTTTTTGTTAATTGGATTCTCATTTAATCCAAATTTTTCCATAAACAAGGGAACTGTATTGCCTTGTGTACTATGAGATTTGCGAAATTTATGCTTCAACTTAAATGTCGTTTTGCAAACTCCCTGGCATCCTTTTTTGGGTCCTTATATCTACGTAATTGTGATTCCCCAGAGCCACATTTAATTGTCAAACTGATAATTGACCAAAAAACTAGACTTTATAAAGAATTTTAATAGAAAATTAATATCAATAGGAATACTTACAATTATAATCGTAATACAATTTGAAACCCAAAATTATAAACAACAAATTATAATTAATTAATTTAAATATTTCTAAACAAAAACGCTTAAATAAACAATAACAAATGTAATTGAGAAGTTTGTTGTTCATAAACACTATTACCAATATATGGGTTTGTTTTGATTTAAAAGTTAAAATCATTTTTGAAAAAAGTTTGAATTTATATTAAAATCACTGAATTCACAAATTAAGTCATATAAGAAAATTGTGGTCATCTTAAAGGATAGAAATTTTACTGAAACAGAAATCAAATTAATTTCAATGGGACCTAAATTTGAGTGACATCAAAAATAGTACAAAATAATAAGATAATTAATGCAATTGAGAGAAATATCAGTAAAATTAAATAAGAAAATAGATTTGAAGTTGGAGATAAAACATCAAAAATTCTATAATTAAATCAAAATATTAAACAAAACTTCAACAGAAACGAAATCAAATCACTCTTAAAATAAAATCGGCCAAAAGTATAAAAATATTATTGGCTGACAAAAACGGTGGATCTGTTATTATGAACTCTAATGAATATGAAAAACTTATGTCTGAATTCTTAACCAATGCTTAAACAGACTTGATCAAAAAATAACTTAATCAATGAAAAATCAGATAATATTAAGAAATTAATTAAAAAGATTGTCCAAGAGAAAAAGTTATTAATTAAAGATTTTTATAATATTTTACCAAATCCTCCAATCCAACCTCGTATGTTTGGATTCATAAAACTATATAAGAATCCTATTTCTATACGGCCAATAAAATCTACCATAAATATATGTACTTCAAAGTTCGCGAATATAATAAAGACAATATTAAATAAAACATTGGTCTTCAAAGACATTTTCATAAAAAATTAGATTTGACTTAGTAAATAAGTTTAAGAACATTCAATTAGGAAATAACGATTTTATGTTCAGTCTTGACGTCTAATCACTTTACACGTCATTACCTAAAGAGTAACTTTTAACCCAATTGAAAAAAGTCATTATTGATTTTAAATGGAATAATAATGAAGAAATATTAACAAAAGAGGATTTAATTCAATCAATCGAAGAAATATCTGAAAATTTCTTTACTTGTAGTAACAATTGGTACAAACAAATAAATGTGTTGGTTGTGACGTTAATATTGATGAAAATAATAATTTAACTGATATTACATCAATTGATAATCAATTTATTGTTTCATTCATTTCTGACACAAGTGTTGACCAGATTTTGGCCACAAATGTAGATGAGATTCAATTTTCTTCAATCAATTTCAACATTGATTTCCTACGAATTGATTCATCAATAATCGTGATCTGGTTTTTGGCCACTTTTACCGTTATATTAGGCTCTTATTGGTCCGGATCTGTTCGGCTTAATATATTTCAGTTGACACACATTCAAACCGATCAGACAAATGGAGGACAAATTCGAGGTAAACTAATTGTGTAATAAATTAAATTATTGACTAATTATTTTATTTAAAGCTTAATTGGCTTCGAAGAGTCGACACAAAAACTCGATTAAAATTTATTAAAGCAGCGATTATGACTGTACAGAGTGGTGATGAACTACACAACGTCCATAAAATGACACAACATATGCTTTTCTCGAAGAAGGGGAGGAAAAAAAAGAGTGTGGACAACTCCGGTAGTGGTAAGCCCCCCGAAAGGGGTGGTAAGCCCGCCGGAGGGGTCAAAGGCCCCCCTTCCCCTGCAGAATGTTTCAAGTGTTACACTTCCAGGATGGCTATCAGACTATAAATTATCAGACATTTGTGCCTTAGACTGTGAATTCGTTGATGTGTTCGTGAATGAAAATGGATTTGACATTCAAAGAGAAAACATGAGAGCGGACAACAAGTCGAAAAGGGTTTATAATCCTACGGTTAGTGGACAGTTAGCAACTGTCGCTATTGTTAGTGCTAATCGTAAAATTGAACTTCTAAACAAGAAGGTGTGTCATAAACCCCGTACTTATGAAGTGAATTACTTCACAAAAAAGGTCAACGGATTTACAGAGAACAGTCTTTCAGATGGGGAACCAATAGATGATGTGATCAAAGCTGTTAAAGAGATAATTGTCAATAAACTTGTTAACATTTTTGGATCTTATAAACTATTCGTTTCAAGTAATTATGCTTTAACAATAATGATTCTGATAATCATTATTAATAAACAATTTTGTGCCAAATCTACAGATCGCGAGAGGTATGGAATACTTGGAGTCAAAACGTTGTGTTCACAGAGATTTGGCCGCACGTAATGTTCTGGTCTCTGATGATAATGTCCTAAAGATTGCAGACTTCGGTTTAGCCCGAAATATTCAGGGAGACTATTATAGGAAGACAACTGATGGCAGACTTCCTGTCAAATGGATGGCAATCGAGTCACTCAAAGGACAAATATATACGTCTCGAAGCGATGTTTGGAGTTATGGAATACTTCTGTGGGAAATAATGACTCTCGGAGGCACTCCTTATCCCGGAATACCAGCGCAGGAACTGTTCAAGAGATTAGAAAACGGACATCGAATGGAAGCACCGCCTAATTGTTGTCAAGAAATCTATTTAATAATGAGAGAGTGCTGGAGAACAGAATCCACTGAAAGACCAACGTTTACAGATTTAGTCAAAGAATTGGAATATTTCTTGGAAATCAATTCCTCGCGGGTATGCTTTCGCTTAAATGTCAACTGATTTTTATCATTGTATTCATATTCTGATCACTTTTCAGGAGTATTTGGATCTGAATATACCGATCATCGAAACGCCACCTTCGAGTTCAGATGAAGAAGAAGACAACGATAATGATAAGGAGTTCGACAAAAAACACAAACAAATTGTATTTCAACGAAACATTGATAACAAGTGTTATGACTTGACTGAACTCGAGATTAGGGCCAAGTTTTTGACAAATAATTTCTACGCTTTGAAAGAGGATTTCGTATAAAAATTGTCTAATATTTTGTTCACTACTTAATCATGGCATACATTTCTGAATGCAGTTCAAGACCAAAGATTTGTATTATAGTAATTGTTAATTTTTTTCTATTCCTTCACTTATTCTCTTATTTCAAAAAATGAAAACTTTAATGAGTTTATTAACTCGAAAAGTTGTCACAACAGTAACACTGAGTGTACAAATCATTGTTTTATATTTGTTTTGATTGTATCTTAAATTATAGATTGAAAATATATTTGCTATAAATAGTATCATTCAAATCGTTCACAATTACGAGTAAATCGAAAATCCATTCAATCTATTCATTTGTATTAATCATAAATTAGTTGACAAATAATTTTATTATTGTTTAAACCAATCATTTATTTATTAACAAACCTCAGAAAGTATGACACAATCAAAACTTTAGAAATGTTCAAAATGTTTATTCAACTAAATTTCCAATAATAGAGTTTTTACGGAAGATGTCGTTCGTGAATTACTGGCAAATCCTTCTTCACTCTCAGAATTAGAACAAGAGTGGGATCGACTGCGGACAGATCGGGAAATATTGCGAACGATATTCCCGACCGGAGATTCCAAAGTAGTCCTTCCTTGTAATCTGAATCGTATGATATGGAACGCACAGAAGATATTTCACGTGAATCTTCGCGGACAAACAGATCTCTCACCACTGAAAGTGATAGAAGGTGTGGAAGATTTAGTCAAAAGGTTAACAGTAGTTCCCGGAGAGGACCGGCTCTCAGTTCAGGCCAATCAAAACGCAACACTGCTTTTCCGATCGTTATTACGATCAGCTCTTTGTACCAAAAAGATCACAGAACAGGACAGACTCAGTTCCGAAGCATTCGATTGGCTGATCGGTGAGATCGAAACTCGTTTCCAACTATCACAAGTACAACCCGGAGAAATGGTCGGAGCTCTGGCCGCACAATCACTTGGAGAACCCGCCACTCAAATGACTTTAAATACTTTCCATTACGCCGGCGTTTCCGCTAAAAACGTAACCTTAGGTATGATTTTGGAAATGAATTTCTATATAATTAATATTCAATTAATTATTATTTGATTTCAGGTGTTCCTCGACTTAAGGAAATCATTAACATATCAAAGAAACCAAAGACACCTTCACTTACTGTATTCTTAACCGGCGCGGCAGCGCGTGATGCGGAAAAGGCCAAAGACGTATTGTGTCGTTTAGAACACACGACTCTTCGCAAAGTGACTGCCAATACCGCTATTTATTACGATCCGGACCCACTCAACTCTGTCATCATCGAAGACCAGGAGTTCGTTAATGTCTATTATGAAATGCCAGACTTCGACACTTCACGCATATCTCCATGGCTTCTGAGAATCGAATTGGACAGAAAGCGAATGACAGATAAGAAGCTGACTATGGAACAGATCGCAGAAAAAATCAATGCCGGATTCGGTGATGACTTGAATTGCATTTTCAATGACGACAACGCAGAGAAACTAATATTGAGAATAAGAATAATGAATTCGGACGAGAAGATGGAGGAGGAAGAACAGGTCGATAAGATGGAGGACGACGTCTTCCTCCGGTGTATCGAAGCCAGTATGTTGTCAGACATTACTCTTCAGGGCATTGAATCCATTTCTAAGGTTTGAATATTTATTTTCAATACATTCTGTTTTAAACAATAATTTAGCGAGTATTCAAACTATAGTTAACACAGATTTAATAATAATTTGTTAATTATTGTTACTTTTTATGTTTACTCAAATCAGTTTTATATGAATCATAATTATGAAGACTAAATAATGCATTTTTGACAAAATATCTAATACTAAATATTTAAATACAGGTATACATGCATTTGCCCACAACTGATAACAAAAAACGTATAATAATAACCGATACGGGAGAATACAAAGCAATCGCTGAATGGCTTCTGGAAACTGACGGCACATCTCTGATGCGCGTCTTATCAGAACGTGATGTCGACCCCTCACGAACTTATTCTAATGATATCTGCGAAATATTCGCCACTTTAGGAATTGAAGCCGTCAGAAAAGCTGTGGAAAAGGAAATGAATCATGTGATCAGTTTCGATGGTTCTTATGTTAATTATAGACATTTGGCACTATTGTGTGATGTGATGACAGCAAAGGGTCATCTCATGGCTATCACTCGTCACGGAATCAATCGTCAAGATGTCGGAGCACTCATGAGGTGTTCATTCGAAGAGACAGTGGATGTGCTGATTGACGCCGCAACACATGCAGAAGTGGATCACTTGAAAGGTGTTTCAGAGAATATAATAGTCGGACAATTGGCCAAAATGGGCACCGGAGCCTTCGGGATGCTTCTGGACCCGGACAAATGCAAGCATGGAATTGAAATTCCCATGAATTTGCCCGGAATGGGAGCTATGGGTAAGGATTTTGTTAACTTATCAATTGATTCAATTAATTAAATTTTCAATTTAATCAAACAGGCGGTGGAATATTCTTCGGTTCAGCCGATTCCCCAACAATGTCAGGAATGTCACCACAAATGACACCGTGGAATCAGGGCGCGACTCCTGGTTATGGCCACACTTGGTCTCCAGGGCTTGGACTCGGAATGACACCAAATGCCGCTGGATTTTCACCTTCGGCTGCATCAGATGCCAGCGGTTTCAGTCCTGGCTATTCCCCCGGTTGGTCACCACAACCGGGCTCACCCGGTTCTCCGGGATCGCCATATATACCGTCACCGCACGGACCGCTCTCACCATCGTATTCGCCTTCATCTCCAGCCTATGCACCGATGTCTCCAGGAATCGGACCCTCGAGTCCTACATACTCACCAACGAGTCCAAGCTATAGCCCGACCTCACCGTCATATTCTCCGACGTCACCAAACTATTCGCCAACGAGTCCTAACTATTCTCCGACGTCTCCAAGTTATTCACCTACGAGTCCATCATATTCGCCAACGAGTCCGAGTTACTCACCGACCAGTCCTAGCTATAGCCCAACCAGTCCTTCATATTCCCCGACATCGCCATCATATTCTCCAACAAGTCCTTCATACTCACCGACGAGTCCAAGCTATTCACCTACGAGTCCGTCATATTCACCGACGTCTCCCAGTTATTCCCCGACCAGTCCGTCATATTCTCCAACTTCACCGTCGTATTCGCCGAGCTCTCCATCATATGCTCCGACGTCTCCGTCTTATTCACCAACTTCTCCATCATTTTCTCCAACCAGTCCTTCATACTCACCAACGAGTCCTTCGTATTCTCCAACCTCTCCATCATATTCTCCTTCTTCACCATCTTATTCTCCAACGAGTCCAAGCTATAGTCCGGGTTCGCCCACATATTCTCCGTCATCACCGAAATATTCTCCGGCGAGTCCGTCATACTCACCGACCAGTCCTTCATACAGTCCTTCGTCACCGCGTTATACACCGGCATCGCCTAAATATTCGCCAACGAGTCCCAGATATTCACCGACATCTCCGAGCTATTCTCCGACTTCACCCAACTTCGGCGGTGCGAGTCCTGGATATTCCCCGACATCACCGACTTATTCTCCGTCATCACCGAAATACACACCAACGTCACCATCATATTCGCCGTCGTCTCCAAAATATTCCCCAACAAGTCCGACATATTCACCGACGAGTCCTAACTATACCCCTACGAGTCCAACATATTCACCAACCAGTCCGCGGGCCTCACAGTACTCGCCGACGAGTCCTAGTTATTCGCCAACCAGTCCTACGTACTCACCTTCGAGTCCTACTCATGAGGACGAGAAAAACTGATTTGTCCACTGATTCGACATTCTTTTAGTTTATTAAAAAATAATTGTTTTGTATTTAATTTTAATGATATTCTAATTATGTAAAACTTTTTCGCCTAATATTTTAATTATTTAGAAATC
>JAUJYR010000119.1:0-11192 GCA_033995805.1 Hermannia gibba
CCAGACATCCAATACAATCAGACAATTATTATATACAGACTATAATCGATGATTATTTAGTGAAAAGCTTTGATATATAATTGTTTTTCCATTTAATTGAAGTTTTATTTCAAAACTTTTCAAAACTATCATTTGTTCTTTGAGATATCCATGAGAACTGATCCCAATCGATGAAATCAATTAAATGCCTGAACAGTATATATTCAATATGTAATAAGTTATTATGTATTACTAATAACAAGAGCCTAAAGTGGGCAAATATTTTTAGGTAATAACAAAAGCCCGCCTGCATTGCTATTTTATGTAACGGCTTTTCACTCTTATAGTTGAGTCCCATATAATATGCGGAACTGTCGAAAACTTTTTAGGATATCACCCAAAAAAGCGGATACTTTTCATGCATTATTCAAATGAGAAAATTCTGAATTTTATTCACAAATTAAATTTAAGTTTAATTAATTTTAATACAAATCAGCATATTATTAGTGCTGTTTCATTTGAAGTACATTAGTCGTATAGCTATACATCTCATTTAAATGTTTGTTATAATTAATTATAATAAATTTTCTTTACAAGGAACAAGTTATTGTGGCAGAAAGACATTTGTTATAGCGAGCATAGACTGTATTTATCCGAGTAAACAAAAGGTTTTAACGTATAAACTAAAATTAAATAATAAACAATTTAGGTGATAAATATTTTAATTTCCTGCTCAAAACATTTGTTATATCCCCTTATTGCGTACGTGCTCTAACATTAGACCGCCTAGTAGACCCCGCCTACATACATGTATTACTTTTTACGCTTTCCCCGGACCCCCTTTCTGATTGTCGAAAAGAGCTAATAAGAGGTAAGGGGAGTGACTTAAACTATTTTTAGCGACTCCTCTTTGCTCTGATTAGTCAGTGAGAGGGGCTATTATTTTGTCAAAGGGGCGTCTGATTGGTCGGGAGTAGGAGCTTAAAGGGGGTAGCAGTGTTTCTTCCCCAGTATTAGAGTCATATGACTTTGACATTCCCCTGATGTACTACTTATATCATTTAATTTTATTCCAATTAATTTTTAGTTGAATTGAAATTAAAACACAATGCAACTCTATAATCCGGAAATGATACTTTGTAGCAAAGAATTAATTTTGAAGAAATTATCAATTCCTCACATTAACGCTTAGGTCTATTTAATTTAAAAGTATAATTTATTCAAAATCCATGCTTTGCTACAAAGTATCATTTCCGCATTATAGAGTTGCATAGTGTTTTTATTCAAAAAATTGCAATAATTAACAGCAGAACTGTTCAATTTCCATATTATTCTATCACTAATGTGCTCCATATTATAAGGAATATTTACTTACTTTTAGATTTATTTTAATGATTTATATAGCGTAATATGATTTAAACTTAATATTTAAGTTTTACTAATTTACACAGTACATTTTTAGTGGATTAATATTAACCTAATTTTTTAATAGCTTAATAACAATTTAAATAAAATATCAATTATATATTATAATTATAATAATTTTGCGCAAAAGTTTTCTAGTTAAATACATTATAGTAATTAGAAATTTTAATGGTAATTTTTGCCATCTCATTAACACTAGAATTTCAATTAAATAGATTATGTGTCAGGCATTTGTAAATTCTGACCCAATGGCATTTTAAAAAGTATTCTTCTCTTTTTCAAAGGTCCCATAAATAAAAGATCTTATAAGTTATAACTCTATATTATTATTATAATGACTGTTATAGGAAACCCAAATATAGGAAACCGAGAACTTGTCATAACATTGATAGCATTTAACAAAATATTACGAATGTAAAAATATACATTAGTAACATAAGTGAATCATAAAATCGTGATTCATTGTAATTTGAAACATTTGATTTCATTTTAATCAAAAATAAGTTTTAAACAAAGAATTAAACAATAAATCGCTCATTAAAATCATTTATAATTAATTTCAATAATGTTTTATCTTTTATTTCATATTTTTAATTAATATAAATTTTTGGTTCAATTTAAGGTATTTAAAGGCAACTAATTTTCTGAATATTTATATTAATTTTTGTTTCCTATATTTGGGTTTCCTATTGTGGTCATAATAATTATATTTTTTAGTTGGCCTTAAAATGTATATAATTTACCTGAACTTCCAATGAATGATAGGCAATGATGAGACCCAAAAGCATTAGTGTTGAAACAGTTATTAAGGTCTTGACTGCGTATGATTTAACGGAAGCCTATTCAACAAATAATAAAGGCTTTTAATTCAAATATTAAATGCTTTTAGTAATAGTAATGACGAGAGTTGGCCACATTATTGAACTTTCAATAATGGGCAAAAGGGGGAACAGTGTATTTTTATCACAAGTAGCTTAATTGAAATAGGCTATAGAAAATCACAAAAAATCATAAGGGGATATCTATTTAGTACGTATGCAAGTTAGAGGAGGGAAGGGTCGTGCAAAAGTACATTTATATAGAGGGGAGTCTAATGAGAGAGTACGTAATAAGGGGGTATAACTTAAGTTTTGAGCAGCAAATTAAAATATTTATAGTATTCCGCATGACACCTGAGCTAAGCTGAGGCCAGGCAAAGAAGTATATTTATTAATCAATATATTTATAATTGGTTCATTTCGGAATAAATTGATATAAATTTAATTATCTTTTAATTTTCTATTGGTGGGGGTAATATTCTAATATTTCTATCTTAGTTGTACTATATATCTCGTTGCTTTGGTTCAAACTATGAGTTTGCCTAAGTTAAAAACATATAAAAACTCATAGTTTGAACCAAAGCAAACGAGATCAATAGTACAATCTGTGACAAGTGTCACTGACAACCCAAAGTATCCAAACTCTGAGTAAGTTCACACAGAGTTTGGATACTTTGGGTTGTCACAGACTGTACGTACTTATAGAGGGGTTATAGATATAGCATTACAAGTGCGTACATAGGGGAGGAGGGTTCCAAAAATCAAAACTTTTTGTTTCTCTTATTTTTCTACCTCTAACCTGTTTTAGACTCAGCAGAGATAATGTTTTATTACTCCATCTTAATCTATTTAGATGATGTCTATAATGTTTGACCTAATGGTTGGAATTTTAGGGTTTTTAAAGGTGATCTGAGACATAAATCTTTTCCATAAATAACTTTTTAATGGTAGTTAAATATATGTCAAGAAGAGATTTCACTAAAAACAGACATTGTTCAAAATGTTCACTATTCAAGAATATAATGGGGGATTTAATAATCTGCAAAAATTAATATCAAACAATTCTTTATTCCTTTGTCAAATTCTAAATCTCCATAATTTAAGGTTAATATTTTATCTCATATGACTTTTTTAAAGATAAGCTTGCAAGGTATAGAAGCCCAGACTGTACAATTAGATTAATGATTATATTATTTGAAGCTTGAAAAGTAATTCTGAGAGTAGAGGAAACTTTTGTTTTAAAGAAAAGCAAAAAGTTAGATATAATTTGAGGCAGTGATGACTTCCAAGTTAATGATAAGCAAGTCAGAAATAAACATTTTTCAAATTCAAAAGCCAGTAGACCTTAGAAACATTTCCGAAGAACTTTCTCAGATGGAAAAAAGCCTTAATAGTGGATCCTATATTTTGTGTGTTCAGTGTACTATATCCTTATTGATTGTATCAGAAATCACTTTATTCAATGCGTAAATTTTAGAAAATGCAAAGAAATTGTAAACATAACCAAAAGGTAGAAAATAAATGCACAAACTTTAACTATTTTCTCTAAAAGTCCCTTTTGACTTATAATGTAATGTGCCTTCAGACATTTAGACATTTACCCAACAACAGCACACAGATTAAATTGAAATTTTAAAAGCTATTATTTTTCATTCACTTGGATTATATAGAAATTCTATATTCTGTATAAATTGGTTAACCCAATTTATTTTTGTCGCAGCAGTGCTTTTGTTAGTATAATAATTATCAACAAATAGTAGCAAATAAAGTATTTCGATTTTATCAAAAAACTGACTCTAATAAAAGGTTTACATCTCGTCATTTCAACAGTAAATAAAGTGATGACATAAAGCTGGCATTCATTCTATGAGATAAAAATGTTGAAAAAGCATTCCTTTTCACTTTGTCTGACAAATGTAAACTCGACCGAATTATATGAATTCACGGCGTTTTTATCTACTGTTTTAATTTATGGAATAATTAATGTATCGAAAAAATAACACGTTTATTAACTGAATGTACAGTTGGCTCATTTTCGATGGAATAATTTCAATAAGGCCAAAGTAAACTCTTTATTATAACCAGATATAAAAAACACTAGAACTATATGCAGATTATATTTGGCCTTAGTGTAAGATTGTAAGCATATAATTGAAATTATTCCCTCGTATTTGCGTTACTTGTACTAAAGGGCGATTTGTGTTTTGAGAAATAAAGGTATTCGAGGATAATGTCGCGAACCCCAGGGGTAAGTCGAGTTATAACAATATATTAAATATTTATTTACCAATACTCTAAATTTAAAACAACAATTTATAAATTTAAATTTTAGATCAATCGTAAATCCATTAAATATGTATTTAGTATGAAAATTCTGACATTAGATTTCATAATTCACTAAATCTTGAGGATATAAATTAATATAATACTATATTGATAATTGAATAAGGTATTATTAATTACAAGCCCAACAATTTTAAGTGAAAATATATTAATTAAGAATGTAGATATGTGGATACAATTTAGACATATTTATACCAGTAGTAACTTTCATGATAAATAATAGAATGTGAAACAAGCAAATTCACAATTATATGTATAATAAAGTAAGTTATTGTTACACTAACTATACTGAAAGGATCCTAAAGAAAATTGGATATAATATGTGTTTTGTTTAAAATATTAATAGATTTTGAAAACAGTTATTTACAGGTATATTAAAGTTATTGATATATTGCCAAACACTGGGAAATGTAAACTCAACTATTTATATAAAACATGTTGACAATGAAGACGATTGATAGAAACGATTTAATGATAGTATGAATAGAAATAATAAATGGAAACAAACGAATGAATACCTTTGTGTAGAGACCAGAAGATGATAATTCATTTTCCATAACCATAAGAAGAATGCCAAGCAATGCCATAATGAGTGTGTAATCACTGATTCGTTTCCTCTTCTCGAACAATGCCTTCCTTCGTCCCAATCTATACCCGACATTAGGCTTATGAAATCCTGACTTTCCAGAAGCACTTTTCTTTTTTTCACTATCGAGAGAATTGGAAGCGAATGAGCGCTGATGGTAAGGGTTTTCAGTCGAAACATTCATTAAAGCAGTATTTGTGCCGTCGATTTCAGAACTAACAGAGAAATTCTTGATAGCGTTGGGAATGGATAGCATGGATGTAGTGATAGGTTTCCTCAGTTGCTTGAATGGACGCAATGCTCCGTTTATTCGCATCGATTCAGATGCGATTTCGGCGATTTCGTTGTCGAGCATCGCTCGATGTCCTGAACAGACACGAGGAGAACAAGTTGAGCCCACATAAGAAGGACCGACTGCACAGCTTCCACACGAAATATGATTTCCCCCTGAATGACAGATTGTGGCCATTAAGGGTTGTGTTTCACTACAATTGTTGAGAGCGTGCGTCGACAGTCTCATTGATTCACGCGATACAGTTCTCGTAAGAAAGCTATGCTCTAAGCGTGAACTCAATAAACTTCGCGCATGAGAAGGCCAGAGATGATGCTTCACTCTGGAGTTTCGAAAGTTAAAAACTGTGCCTCCAATCGACGAATTGCTGCACCGGTTCAGGTTGTCGGGTCTGTTGCTTGTTGTGGTTATATATGTATTCCTGTTCTGACAATTCTGCTCTTCATCATAGTCTGTTTGACGGAATTTAATCTCTGGGCTTATCTCAGGACAGGACCGATAGTTAGGATTACATGTTTGATCATTCGGTGGCTCTAAAGGTTGAAACCCTACCAAAGGAAGTGGTCTCTCGGGCTCCGAATGCATTCGACCAAACAGTAATGGGTTGGCGTTCTGTTTATGACCCAAAAGTCCATTATTATTATTATTATTGATTGAGTTAATGTTATCATTAATTATAAAACTTGGAGCAAGGCTTCCGTTTTGCGTATTTGATGGTTGAGAGCAAGTTCTGGTTTCATCCACGGCTGGAGTTACCATCACCATTGACATGTTGTATTTGTTAATCATTCAGATTTTCATACTTTTATAAAATTTAAATATTCTATCAGTTATTATAATAGCTTTATATCACTTTTCCTAAAAATACAGAATTCTGTATTTTTTATTTATTAATAATTTGATGAAAAGTTACTTCTCAACTGTCTTTTCGGAAATTTGAACCAAATTAACTTCAATTATTAACATCGTTAATGATTGTATAAAAGCATTACAAAAAGGGATTTTATCGATTTTGAGAAGAATATTAAATTTGATGAAATATTAGAAAGAATACAAATAATTCTTAAATAAACGTAAGGTCATTATGTGATCGAAACGCCACTAATAATATCACAAGTTTGTGATCAACAATAGTTGTGCAAAAGTGAGGTAAACCTTACATTTATTTAACAAATATGTGCTCTCACAATTACCAAAATCTCAATTCAAAATATATAAAGATTTTCAAACAAAATAGATATTTATTATTTTTACAGACCGAGTTTTTAATCCCCCTCCTGAGTCGCGGACAGGGTGGATGTTTTTGGCAGACCCCCCTAGAACGGGAAAAAGAGAATTGAAGAAAATTGAGAAAAAGGTTGAATTTTATTGTGAATTAAGATGAAAAATCATGTTATATTGTGTTTGTAATGAAGTGTTTTAAGTAATGTTAACTCTAAATTAAAAAAATTATGTTTCAAACGAATTAATGAAAAATTCGTGTAATTATTTGTTAAATTAATGTCTTTTTCGTACACTAGAGTGTTCAATACATTGATTCTTTAGAGACTTTAATTGACGAGAATTGAGATTAAAATAAAATTCCTACCCTATCAAAATTATTCCCAGTCTGTCCGCCATTTTTCCCAGCCTATAGGGTAGAATTTTGAGTCGACCCCCCCCCCATCGGACCAAAGTGCCAATCCCGGCATATGTGGAAAACACTGCCCATAAAGTATGCTCTATAAAAATGTTTTTGACATGGCTCCTAACGGTAGATTATGCATTTATTAAATTGGTTGACTGTATCTTCTTCTTAATAAAGATTAATTAGCATATAAGCATCTTTCTTTATATAAGCAACAGATTTCTCTGGCAGATACTTATAACGGAATTCCACTGTATCTGTTTCTTATAATAATGAGGAAATTTTAAATATTATGCAAAATATTGAATTAAACGATTGATTCAAATTATTTGATTCTTGCTTTTAGGCAGCAATCACTTTGGTATTGCAGGTTATTATAGTATGTTAGCATTGGAACATAATCTAGTGGTAAATTTATTTTAAACATCCAACTAAACTAAACTCTATGTTTAAATACACTAAAATATTTTTAATATAGTTTAGTATTTAAATTTAATACAATGATAACCAAGACCTGTGGTCGCTCAGGGAAAGAAAGGGAAAGGGAACGAATAATATTTTTTAAGGGAAGGGAATTAACTTTTAGAGGTTTTTCGGAGACTAGTATAGACACATAGTTTAGTTGTAATTTTAAACTATTACAGTATTCTATGGCTATTATCAATACCCTTCTTGCCCCCTGACATAAAAAATATCCTATTTGCTCCCTGACCCCAAAAATACCCCTATTGCCCCCTGTCACAAAAAATACACCTTTTGATTCCTGACACCTAAAATATTCCACGATTTAAAAATGTTATAAGATTAATTTCTGTTACCGTTTTAAATTAAAACCGGCCTACTGCTAGTAAACTATAATGTCTATTACGAACCAATTTTTGTTATGGACCTTTACTCAAAAGCGGTTCATAATAAACAGAGATAACTGTATATAATAAGGGTGTTGAGTGAATAAGGATAATACGATAATTATTCGTATGTGATTTACAGGGGCCGTACTATTAATTGTTGAAAATTGGAACTTCAACAAATTTTTATTTTACCCATCTATATTAGAGTTTCAGTCAGATTTCGAGAATCGATGGCCATGATTCATAGATATCAGTACAGTACAGTGATTCTCTAAATACCTCGTTTTAACGTTTTAAGCTTATTAATAATAAGTAATATAATTATTAGTTAACTGATAATACTTATCAATTAAAACAATTTCAATGTGAAATTGTAGACACTTTAAAAAATCAAAATTTGATAATCGCTTGTTATTTAAAAGCTTACAGTATTTCGCAGTTGGATTAAAAGAATACGCCAATGGAATAAAAGGTAATAATTCAAAAGGCTATGATGCGCCAATGGAGTAAAAGTTTGTAGAAATCAAATAAAAGATTAGTTGAAACTAGTTTTCATATCAGGGATTAGATTGTTTTCATTTACATTACAATCCTTTTGTCTATCATTTCATTCATTCTTTTGTTAAAAATGTCTGAAAATATTGTGTCAAATATTGTTTTAACTCCAAAAAGACAAAGAAGTGGTGGCAATCAGAAGATCAGTGATGAAATGCGGGCTTTAGTGGCGAAGAAAATTAGTGCCGGCGATACCTATATTCATATATCGAACACTTTGGAAATAAATTATAACACAGTCTACAGCATTAGCAGTGCGCTCAAAAAGACTGGAAGTATTGAAAAGCGGAAAAGAGGACATCGAAAACAAGTGCTAACAGATATTCAAAAAGAAACAATTTGTGATTTGGTGGACGAGAATTGCAGCCTAACTCTCACCCAATTAAATGCCATGGTTTTGAACCAAATGGGTATCAATATCTCAAGAGATACGGTCAGCCGAGCTCTCAAGAAGATTCACTATTCTATTAAAAGAATTACTTTAGTTCCGTTTGCTTGAAACTCACCAGAAGTAATAGAAAAATGATTTCTATATGCAGTGGATTACACCCAAATGATGGAAAACAAAAATAAAATTTTCTTTTTGGATGAAACTGGAATTTAGGTATGGTCGATGACTTCCTTAGGCGGCGCGCCGAAAGGGAGTCCCGCTTATAAACCTGTGAAATATATTCGAAGCAAGAAATACTCCATTGCAACCGCTATGAATTTCGATTCGCTGTACTTTTTTAAATTTAAAATAAGCCCTACAATTCCGAAGACTTTAGCGAATTCTTGACATAGTTAATTGAATTTCTGGCTGGGGATGGACTGGAAGGAGCATATCTAGTGATGGACAATGTGGCCTTCCATAAGACGGATGATGTGACAAATTTGATTGAAGCACATGGCCATCAAGCTTTGAATTGAAGCTATGAATCCTATTGAGAAAATGTTTAATGAGTGGAAGAATTCAATCTGCAGATCTAAGCCAACAGATCAACAACAACTCTATCTTGAAGTTGAATCTAATTCGCAAACCATAACTAAAGAGCACTGCAATAATTATTTCAATCACATGGAAACATATCTCTCAAGATGTCTCAGAAGGCAAGAGATATTAAATTGATTTAAATACATAAATAGAAACTGCAATTTATATTTATATAGTGATTCTAATTGCACACAATATTCAACCTAAATTATTATTGAAAGTGATGAAATATCATTTGACTTTTGATATTTTCGTTTATCATTAACTAAATCTTAAACACCAAATCCGTCACCACTACTATAAGTCTGATAATAAATCTAACTGCCTGTGCCCGACTGGGACCCAAAGGCGAATCACAATTGTAAATTTAATACTTTTTTTTATTGATTCTAAAAATTTATTACATATGATAGTATGAGACCAAACCATATTCATCAGACAACTCCTTTCAGAGACACGACCTTAACCCCGAATCACAGTCGAGTTATTCCGTTTCCCCGGTAGGCGGGGTTATTCTTTGGTCAATGCTAGGGTTATGGCAGATGACAGGTTCACCGCAGAAATAACTCGAACGGATCGAGGAAACGAACCCACAACCCTTCAGTCAAGTGTCCGATTCTCTAACTGATAAGTAGAGGTGGGGGAAATTCGGACCAAGCAGAGTAGTATGAAATGTTCATTCCAGCATACCTTTCCATGTTATATAAAAAATAGAAACATGAAGTGAAATTAATTGAGATTTTTATTAAATTGACACATTAGATACATTTCAAAATGTTCTTCAGTTAATCTAGTTCTTTTATCAGTTAGTAACCAATAAATTATTGCTTAATAAACAGTTTGTAGTCAAAGTTTTTATTAATTTTAAAATTAATAAATCCAATTATTATTGATAATATTAAACACGTATTATCTCATATAATATGAGTGTCAATATTTTAAAAAAATTCAAATAATTGGTTTTTAATAAAGTGTTTGTAATCAATGTTTTATAAATTTCAGAATTAATAAATTGAATAATATTATTAAACACTAATTAAATTTCATAAATTGCTGAAAATATTTTGTAAATATTAGACACTACTCATATAATATGGCTGTTTCCAAATTAGAGATGTGAACCTGGATTTTCTATACTACAAAATATAGAGATTGGTCCTAGTTTCCCACAGCTCTAATAATTATAATATAGATTATATAGATATCTGAAACTTTTATTCTGTATTATAAATAGAAATTCATAAAAGTGAGATAGATAAGAATAATTTCTGAATAATTCTTATATTTAATCATGCTGATTTTAAGTAATTCACATATTGACAATTTAGTGATTTCTCAATCATTTCCATTTATTAATAACATTTGATTTATTAATACAAAGATTTATTATCCATTTATTAATTTATGGTTATTGCATAACCTTCTAAATAAATATGCATATAACCTGCTATAAAAATTATTTTAATTATTAATAACTATGAAATTGTCTGTATTATATCATTATAGCATTATCATCTGCTGTATATCAATGCAGTTAACTATTAAAATTTAAAGGGAGAGTAGGTCCATTTAACTATGTAATAATCAAATTTACCCTCCATTTCAAGTATAATTGAGTTAAATGCAAATTCATGTTATGTATAAGTTACGTTATGTTATGTATAACCAAACTATTTATTATAGTAAACTGTTTATTTAATCGTAATTTAATTTCTAAAATTTTTGTAGACTATTGAATTTTGA
>JAUJYR010000120.1:0-11187 GCA_033995805.1 Hermannia gibba
AAAAAAATTAACAGCAAATTTTTTTTGAAATTAATATAAATTGATTATCGATTATTTGTGACCTATTTTATGATTCTTATTAACTAATATTTACGTCTCTTTCTATGAATGCTTAAAATGTGTGCGATTTCACACATTTTACACATTAAATTCTCTGTTAATCTGTTGGATATAATTTAGATATTCTAATAGTGAGACTTCTCTCTCACGCAATTCCACAATAAAAATGACTTAAATATAACTAAAACATTACAACATCAATAAAACCACTTGAATGTACTTTAAATATATTTCGTATAAGATTTTCATTATACATAATACAGATACAATTTTGGTACAGTCGTTTACTTTTGATAATTGTATCTTTCGAAAGATGGAATAACGGTAAACCTACGTGCCCACAAACATGAAAGAAATGAGTGATGTACAGTCATATCTATTTATATTAATTTTCAAATTTTATGGCAAATACCAATTTAGTCATAATACGTATGTACAAGTAAAGTCTACAAATGTTGACTGTTGTATAGTCTTAGCGCGATTTATTCTTGTTTTCAGGGTAAAAGAAGTTATTATTGTGTTAGGGGTTAAACTCTGATTTATGCTTGAATTTTTGGTGAAGGTTCCATGTCTCTTTGGGTTTTGAGTCATGAGTTATTGAGTGATACATGAAATTCGGGTTAAGTCGAATAACTAAAAAACGGTAAGAATTGGAAGGTTGGTTTCTATTTGATTCTTGATAAACGATGAATTCTCTATTGAATGACTATTTAACTTTTTTCGATTCTATTCTGCAACAGACAGACAAACGGACAAATCAAATATATTAACACAATTTTCGATGGCGATAATAAAGTTAATTTTTTTTAAACAGATAAATAGTAATCATTTAAAATAAACTTAATAGATTGACTAAACTTTTATTTGTAATAATTTTTTGTAATGTTAATATGACTTGTATTTGTAATAAAGTTTGAAAATTTATATAAATAGATATAACTCTACATCACTCATTTCCTTCCTGTTTGTGAGCACGTAGGTTTACAGTTATTCCATCTTTCGAAAGATACAAATATCAAAAGTAAACTACTGTACCATAATTAATTTTATATATTAAGAGTTAGTGTTAAATTACTGTTAATGTAAAAAGAATTTAAATCATTATATTATTAATCACTTCGAATGGTACTTTATAATTGATGGATCAAATCTTGCCTTTATGAGAATCACTGTTTGCATAGAAAATGTAACTTAAATGAATAAATTTCTCTATTATTAAATATTTGATAATGGCCCACCACTATATGAAATAAATTTGACTTTACTTTACTCATATTTTCCCCTCTAAGAGCTAATTGATTATAAATGTATGCTTTAATCAGACTGCTTATATTATTTTTCAATAATCCTTGATTTCTAGTAAAAAATTACCAAATTTCCTGGACATCCTTAGCAAATTTTTTATTTTGCATCTTATTTTACTACAATACATTTGCTAACATATTTCTCATTACTTACAGCAGTTATAGTCTATTTATATAATATCCAAATAAGTGATTTTGTCTATTTATTTGTCCGGTCACCCAAAATCTCCGCATTTAGAGGCTATAGAGATATGAGACCTTCACCAAAATGCCAGGCATGGTCAGGAGGTGTGTAGAGTATAATACCCCCCTTCCGTGCACGCCTACTACCGTTTCGCCGCGCTATCTAGCCTCAGGGCTTATACCGCGAGATCTCAGGATTTGGTAGTCATAGCTGGTAACTAGAGGCTTATAACCCGAACTATAAGCCCCCCCATAGAAAATCACTTTGTACGACATGTAGTTTTTCTTAATCATCTTTTATTCAATGTTTTAATGTATTTATGATATGAATTAAGTATTTTAATACAGGAATGAATAGTAAAAAAAGTAAAAAAAATCAAAAACAATGTTTAAATTTGTCAAAATGTCAAAACAATTAATAATTAAAGAATTATATGATTATTGATAATGAAAATCATAATACCGACCGGTAATAAGACTTACTGATCATTAGTTATTCGAAATCTATTGATTCAAAGGTTTCTTCAGTTTCCGATTCATTACCGGTCAGATCGGTAGACTCAGGAACCTCTTCATTGACCAACTTTTCAATGAGTATGTCCTTAAGCTTTTGATGAACGCCATCATCATTCCTGACTTTAGGACAGTTGCAATATTCAAAACTATTGATTATTAACTGCCGATCCAACTCTTTCCATGCTTGCAAACACCATTCGGCAACCTTTAAATAAGATGGTCGTTTAGGTTTATCCGATTTGTTCAGTTCTTCGGGAGTTTTCGGGCCTGCCATCCATTCAGTCCATAAATGTTTAACTTTTGATTTGACGCTTTTATTCCAAGATACGTCCGCCGGTTGCAGTAACGGAGTCATTCCGCCCGGTATTATCTCCACTTTTGTGTCATAGTTTATTGCCATAATGTTCTTGAATTTTGGGTTTCTGTGAGGCGTGGCTGAGTCCATTGTTAACAATGTTCGGTATTTTGGGCCGTTAGGTCTTTTCATGTGACTATTGAAGAACATACCTCCAGGTCTCGGCTGGTAAACACGTTGTGCCCACTCTTTCATCAGAGTCTCATTTACCGATCCTTTGTCAGCCACCATTATCACAATACCGGTCGGAAAGCTTTGGGTATCTTTTTCAGACCTTTAAATATAATCGCCGGTTCACATTTCCGACCGTCACTATACGCGCATAGAATCAAAGTAAACCGCAGTTTTTCACTCCCTGTAGTTTTCAACTTTACTGTTTGACTGCCAATTTGATCATATGTTCGGTTAAATGGAGAGTCGAAATACATTGGCATCTCATCCATATTCATAATGTGAAACTCATTATTTTTATTGTCATTTCTGAAATTATCGACTCTACGAAAAAATTCCAAACTAATGTTTTTCGCATCCACCGGTATTTTTTGCCCAACACTAGTTGCAACACGTGATGTTAGTCTATTTCTACCCAGAAATCGTTTCAACCATCCACTGGATGCTTTGAATGGCGGTACCGGTCGAGGGGTCAGACACGTAGAAGCCTCCAAAGCCTTTGATGTAATAGCTTCAGTATTAACAGCTAACCCTTTCGACCTTTGCTCACGAATCGATTCAATAACCTGTTTATCAACTTCTGGAAAATGAGGATTTCTCGGGTAACTTATTTTATTCCTTATTCTTATACTGGACGACCGGTTATTTACTTCTTTGCGTATCTTATCCTCCATTTTCTCCCATGATGTGACTAACTTTCGGTGTATATTAAATTCTCTTGCAGTTTGCATTACATTTCTCGGGTTTTGACTTTTGAGATAATTAATAACTTTTAGCTTATACTCCAATGTATACGGTTTTCTATTTTGCTTTTTCTTTGAACCCTCAGCAGTACTTCCGGTCATATCCCCGACCGGTACGTCTTCATCCATAACTTCGGCATCATCTTCAGTCATATTACCGGTCGATTTATTCTCACTGTCATCCAAAGTTATTATGAATTCTGTATGCAATTGATTCGCTTGCCTTTGAATCTCATTATTAACAATTAGTTCACTATTCATGTCTTCAGACTTATCATCTGATGAAATATCATCAAATTGTTGGGACATTTTTTAATAACTTAATCAATTGGTTATATTTGATGAATGAATAAAAGCATTGATTAACAGGAAATACAGGAAATGCAAATTTTATTGTTTTTAATGAATATTTTTACATAAGATTACAGTCGAAAATATTTTTCAAGTTTTTCATATAAATTTAATGAAAAGTTTTGTGAAAATGTAAGTTTTCACTGATCGGTATCTAACCATAGCAGTTGCTATGGACTTATAACTCGGGGTATAAGCGCAGGGGTCGAGAGATCTCGCGGTATAAGCGCATGCGCTAATTAGCGGCGGAAAACGGTATTACAAAGTGATTGCAGTATTTCTCTATTCATTTAACAAAGTTATCAAAACTTATACCACCAAAATTTGATCAATATTCTAATTTTGGTGGTATAAGTTTTGATAACTTTGTTAAATGAATAGAGAAATACTGTATATTCATTTGTCATACCATTAGCTGCGAGAGCGACGATCGCATGACTGGTTCCACTCAAATGCTGCGGCGCTGACTCACTGGCCACGACTCCGAAGATAGCAATGGGGCCGTACAGACACGCGCCTAATATGAAACCTATTGTTGTGATCATGAGCTGCGATGAAGTCTCGGTAACGTGAAAGTGAAAGCAGTGTAAACACAGACCGACCCCAGTCATCATTCCGATCGCGATCGGTATTCGAGCGTTCGGTGAACTCGAAGTCGAAGACTTTTTGGTTGATCTCTTCAGTCGTTGTCTCATTACTAAGTCAGTGAGATATCCGGCCAGAATTCCACCGAAAAAACCACCGGACTCTACACTACTTGTGAATGATGAACCTTTTGATATTTGAGTATAAATTATGTTTAAATCATTGTATTATTTATTTTTTTATTCAAATTTTATTTAATCAATGGTACTAAAACTTGGTCAGTAGCCATTATTTACTTTCTTGTGTAAACAAAGTTTAAACATTAAAATCAAACGTTGAAATGTAAAACTTTAATATAATTCAGAAAATTGTTAAAACTAAAAAATAAACAAATGTTTAAAATTTACCAAATAATTAACGAAACAATCCAAAAATTTGTTCAAAATCCCAATAATCATATTATTATATTTTGTGTTAAAATAATAAATTTGAAAGGAAAAATAAGGATTTATTTCTAAAAGTCTTTAATATTCGCTTTTTATAATATTTTAATTAAATTGATTTTTTATGATCATAATAAATCCTAAATGTGATTAATAAATTTTAGTTAAAGAATGAACAAAATCCAAAATGGAATAAATAAAATTTTTTATAATTATTTTATATTGAAAATATATAGTAAATAATAAAAGGTAACTCAAAGTTTTATTAATAATCTTTATTTTGAAATATGATTTTATTAGTAATTGATTTGTAAGTGGTTTTCAATTAAATTTTTAAATATTTAATTCAATTAATCATCAAAAAAATAAATTTTTTTATAAATATTTAAAGTTCACTTTAATTATTCGCTAATTGAAAAGTAATATACTTTTGAAATATATTTAATTTATTTAATGTTTTATTTAATAATAATTTATTACTATTTATGCCAGTTCATGTATAAGAAATATAAATTTATCAAGTTATCAATAATTTGCCAATATTTTAGAGTTTTTGCCGCTAACTAAATACTTCAATTTGTTTCTCGTAAATAAATTTTTTTGGTCCACAAAGCGATATCGCTTCTTAAGGTTTGATTTTCCGTAACAAATATGTTAAAGTGCTTAATAGTCCTCAACTTCGCATGGTCCATTTTATTATATGGTTTACTAGTAAAAATTTGTTTAATTTTAGTTTCCAACCAAGAATTGAAAAACACAATTATTTTGTCGTTGTTGACGGCTTCGTTTCGTGAGCCTCAATTTAACATTCAAAATCAATAATACAATAATGAATAAAATTAAAATATCAATTCATCAAATTTACACTTATCCGCGATCTCGTTGTCCGGATTGTCGAGTAATTATCAATAACAAATCTACTTTTTTCAGTGTTTTCTACGGCTGTTTATTTCTATTTGACTATTAGCCTTTGCCAGTCGTTGCGTTTAACAGTTTTAGTACCAGAGTTCGAAAGCTAATTCCTATGGTTCGTCATCACTTTTGACCATGTTTTCTTCGACTGCTACGTTGTCGATAAAGAATCCACCAAAATGTTAGCAAAAAGAGATAAAAAATATTATGATCAACAATTCTACTGTTGGGTAGAATTGTTGTTTAAAATTGTCTTTGAGAATAATTCATTTTTTTACTGATGAGATATTGATGGACTTTAAACCGATGTCAAGTGTCATCAAATATTTAGCTCCAAAAATAGCGCTTTGATTGAAATCACTCAATATATGCTACGAAACAATTCATTCTAGTGATTCATCCAATAATCTTATTCCAGAATGGATGTCGAAAACAAAATCAGTGCAATCAACTGCTTTCCAATTATTCTTTACCAAACCTATAATCTGTTCTCTAAGCAAAGTCGGGAACGCAGTATTTTCTTCCGAAAAAAACCAATCAATTGTTTTGCCAGCATTTAAAGCTTGTTTGGCTGAATCCAAAACCATTTCATCCAAATACTATAAAAGATTTCAAATATTGAAATTAATCATGAGATTTAGAAAAAACATTCATAAAATCTTGAGGAAAAGTTTATATTTATTTACTATTATTGATTATAATATTGATAACACATTTTTAAAAATTACTTACTTCTGGATCTTTCAACATTTCGTTCACTTCTACAAGAGTTCGGTATTTGGTTTTCAATACTGTCAGACAATTGTGTTTTTAGTGTCCAACGAATTGACATTCAGTGCATACTTTGTTTGGATTGAAATTACAATAAATTTCATGAATATCTAACTCTTCGATTTTTACAACAGATTCACAATATTTGTCTTTGAATTGCACTGAATATTGAAATCTTTGATATATTTAATGAGTATAAGTGGCTCTGACAGTGAAGAAGAGGAAGCGCTGTGTCTACAAAGCGGGCAATTTTCATTCACTTTGACCCATGGATGCGCACATTCGTTGCAGAATGTTTCGACAAAATGTCATGACTTTTGGATTCTTCAATATTTCAAAACATATTCCACAAGAATAAGTTTAGATTTCCTTTTCTGAAACATCAACCAATCTATTCTTCTCAAATCCAACCATTTTTGATGACGAGATTTCGATTGAAATAACTTTTACTTTATATTTCTTTGAATACTGTTCACTGTAATTCTCTAATGTTGGAAAAAGATAATAATTTAAACAATTAATTATAATTAATACATGAAATACTGAGAAAACACTACTATTTATATTAATTTGTTTGAAACAAAAATCTTTTTGTTGAATATAGAATTGCTATAACATAAAATGAACTGTAAATTTTTAAAATCAGTTCTTATACCTAAGTTAAAATTGAGGATATTTTGTTGGACTATTTTATGCATTCAAATATTTGAAACACCATTTATGAATCTATTAAACTATTAACGTAAAATCTCAAACATTGAAACCATGACAGCTATTTTTCCTAGTTTTTCAATATACAGTCCAACCCGTTTACAAGTCTCATTGGCTCAGCCAAAATCAAACCCTTATGCCCGCATCCTTATATCCGTGTTGTATTGTATTTACATGAATTTAGGGAAAGTGGCTTACAAAAAGCCTTGTAACCCCACTTCTTCACTTGAGGGGGGAGCAAAACCCAAGATAATTGTAGTTCTATCACTTTCTGAAACCACAACTTCATTACAACTTATTAAATACTTTACTAAATTATTTATTTGTTGAACTCTTAAAAACAAACGAATAAACCGTTTTGTTAAAACTTTGGCTTAAAATATCCAACAAATAATTAGAAATTCTAGAGGCGCTAAAGCCCCTCAGCTCACGCTGTTTAAGACACTGTGACCCTTGCTTTTATCAATCCTAGAAAATCTCTAGAGGTGCGGAATACGCTGACAAATCTGTATACTATTTAGTATAGAAAATCCAGGTTCACATCTATAATCTGGATACATTAATATTATATGAGTAGAGTCTAATATTTTCAAAATATTGTCAGCCATTTATAAAAATTTAATGCGTTTTTAATAATATTATTAAATCTCTAATCATTTGAATCAATTAATTTCTAATCTTATTAATTAAAGTGCTCAATATAAAAGTGACAAAGCAATGGAAATATATAATAAAAATATTATAAATGAACTAGTTTAACAGAGAAACATATTGAAATGTATCTAATGATTCAATTTCTAAAAATTTCAATTAATTTCACTGAACGTTTCTATTTCTTATATAAAATGGGAGAGTGTGCAGGACTGAACATTTAATACTACTCTGCTCTGTCTGAGAAAGTTACAGGTCTAATTATGACACATAATAAATTGCTTACTCAACATCTGTTATAGAAGTAAAGGGAAAATTTTAAATAAGCTAAATAATAATTTTAAGGCCAATTTCCACAAAAAAATTTGCGAATATTTATTTTGAAATAATCATTCAATAAAAGCAATTTATTCGGATATAAAATAAAATCATGTTACACTGCTTTCAATTGACCATTTACTAATTAACAAGATATAGAAAATCAATGTGAGCCTTACAAATTTCTGTCACGTGAAGATGATTCTGAATTTTGTGATCCAATCATTCATTTTAATTAACATATTGTAAGTATACTAATAAAGCAAATAATTCTATTAAATAATAATCATTTCATTTTGCTGAATATTTTATAATTTAACTGTTATAATTAAAGGAAATTTTTCTTTATTTATCTTTTAATGTTTTTGAATATAAGCATTTATTTAGGAATTAAAAATTATAATCAAATGTTTATATATTTTATTTGCTATTCCATGAATATAATTTTATTGTATGCAAAATTAATTGTTCATGTTATTTATATGGAATAATAAATATTTAATTGCATTTATAAGCTTTTTAAATAAATTAAATAAATTATAATAATCAATATACTGTAGTAGAGAATTTTTTCTAAATGAATTTGATTTTTAAGATAATATATAAGTTAATAGAATTTGATTTTAGATAATTCACATTTTGTTGGATTGTTTAAATCGTGATTTACTATCACTATTAATTTTTTTAAATAAAAATCAATAATAAGAATATTTACTTACTGATGATTAAAAATCTAAATTAAAACTGTTATTATTTATTGAAACCAAGTTTTATTAACAAGAAATATTTTTAATAAGTTTACTATACTTTCTCTGGGCAAATCTGAATCATTATAAATTGAGCCAAATATCAGTCCAACAAAAATTTTAATAATATTCAACTTCATTATAACATGAGTGCATTGAAATCAATTAAAGGATTTAATGAACATTAGAAGAATAGTATAGCTCTGTGAAAAAATAATTAAAATTCTAATAATTATTTTTAATTAAATTGTTTATCTAATTTTGACTCTTTTGTTAAGTGGAAAATATTTTTAATTTAAACTTTTCATAAAATTCTTTAATTGAAATAAGCTGTAAAATAAAAATTGCAATAAGTTATTATATTAACTATATAATAAAGAATACCTGTGGTACAATCAGTTATTTAAGATTGAAATAACAATAACATTAAAATGACTTAAAAACATAAATTACAGGTTTAAATTTTATAAAGAAAAACTCTAGTCTATTATAGTCTAGTACAGTCAATCTCATACTGATTCGATCAGTCACGTTCTAGACTATTCAATTATTGAAACTACGTATTTAAACTAATACACATTTCTAGTATGCATGCTTTGTAACAAAGTATCATTTATAGGGTTTTATTACAAAGTTTTTCAATATCATAACGGGACTGATCGAATAATTTTCAGATTAACGTACTTTTAAATAAAATTTTCGCACTATCAAAATTTTTAGAGAAATATGTAGAAGAATAGCTATTAAGCTAATTATGTATTGTCTCTCAAAATAAAAAAATTCATTGATTAAAATCCAAATAATATTTGAATATTACTGAAACACCTTTATCAGTGTCCTGTTATCAGACCTGTTACGTATCGTTTTGGTGTTAATATCAATTTCACACATACAAAAAAGGGGTGAAATGGAAATGATAAGAGGTGTGGGTTTCAGTTGGGTTTGTAATTTTTGTATTAAATATATTTATTTTGAGATTAATTGGAAATACACAAAGATGTTTATGATTTCTTTTATTATGAATTTCATCTCACTGAACTCGATAAACACAATATGTTTGTGTTTTATATTATCAGATATAATCAGTGTTTATCAGTGTTAAATATTTACCATTAATTTAACTTTTTATTAGTATTAAATATGTAAGGCATTGCGCGAAAATTGTTGCAGCGAGTTTTGAAAATAAAGCACAAAACTTTACTTTGGAATAACATTTTATTTATTGAATATTTTAATATTTAATTAATTTTTACACATTGAGAACTGCATTTTGAATGCATTAAGACAAGAATGCCTTTACTGAATTATTGGCAAATAGCTTAAATATCAAAGTAAATATGTGGGACATTGACGTGTTGGCTTAAGTGCATAGGCTAATGCTTGCGCATCACTGTAGGGTTTAGGTTCGAACCCAGCTCGTACCTGAATTTTTTATATGCGATTCGTGTACACTTCAAACACTGTTACCGACAGTTTTTCCGGGTTCTCCGGTTTTTCCTTTGTCACTGTATAGTGGATTCATTCAGTTTACACTTAATTTAATTCCGGTCGCAAAAACTCAAAACAATAATCTCTGCTTACAATAGAGGGCCTATAGATTTAACACCACGGAGTGGGAGAATAGCTTAAAGCTAAATAACTACATATGGTGTCTAAATATGAACGGAGTTTTGAGTTATTTTAAATAGGTCGAAATACGCACCTTGACAAATGCTTAAGCCTTGACCGTATTTCAGTCATGTGTATTTTTGTATTAAGATTAATGTTTAAATTAATTAAATTTGAATTTTAAAATATAATTAATAATATACTATTGGGTAAAATAAAGAACGGGGTTCTCGGAGCTCAAGTGGACTCTCCAGGCAGTGGTATTTAAAAGTTATGTATGAATGAGTGGTCGCCCGAGTCCGGTAGTCGTTCAGACAGATTCTTTAGCTCGCAATGAAATATCAACTATTTTCAGAAAATATGCTTACACAAAATATCTAAAATTATAAATAATTTATTAGTATTTTAATAAAATGCTTAATCAGTCGCCAAACTCATGCCTCATAAACTCTGAAGTAATTGACAACAAATAATTTCCAGCAATTAAATCCGATATTGTTTTTACCCAACCTTTCAATTAATGACAATAACTAAAGAAAAATAGAAACATGTATTTTGAAAACATTTAACGTATTTTCCCGTATATAACCCGTATAGCCCGCAACACCTATTTTTTCAAAAACTACACTTTTTTCTTTGTATATCTCACGGGTTATATACGCGAAAATACGGTATATTAAAATAAGTTCGGAGGCAAATGATGTTACCTTTATTCGACTAACAGCGCGTGTTTTGCGATTACAGTTACCGATTGATAAC
>JAUJYR010000121.1:0-11180 GCA_033995805.1 Hermannia gibba
TTACCTTATACCTTTGAAAATAAGATTCGATCGCGCTAAGACCATACAACAGTTAACTGTTGTAGTCCTACTTGTTATTAATACAAATATTTTAATTTCAACCACTAAATTTCACTTTAATTGAATAATGGTTGTTCAAACCCTCCTCCCTCCACGGCTAAAATGATACCCCTAGAAAATTTTTAAAATTTCACCACTAAAATCAGCCTCCCCCCTAGAAATTTCGAAGGTGTTTGTAGCGGTTGCAAATAAGAGAGTAATGGTTTTGATAGGTTATACCAGAAATTACGAAATAGTTTTTAAAATGAATTCAATGAATAAACTTTTAAATCTATTTCGTAACTTCTGATATACCTATCAAGTATGGCTTAAAACATTTGCTCTCTTATTTGCAGCAGCTATAGTTAAAAGTATTAATATATTGTATAATTATTTATTACAGTAGTAGTCCATTTTTATAATGAACAAATTTTGATTTTTATAAAAGGCTCATTACAAACAGGGTTCTAGATGATTAAAAATTAATCAACGAAAAAATATTGGGTTTAATTGTTTAATTAATAAAATAAAATATAAATTAAAAATATAGAAAAATCTGTGATAATGACCACAAATATGATATTAGTGATAATGATTGAAATATTACGATATTTTTCATTTTTATTATACTTAGGTTTAAGTGGGAAAATTTGAGCGCTCGAGTTAAACGATAGTACTCTTACACTGGATTACCTATAATTAAAAATCTTTAAAATTTATTTCTTTATAAATTTATTTTTAAAATATCAAATGTATTAAGAAATAATTAGCAATCTTTTAAAAATTCTTCTAAAGATGATTTACCACTCAATTCCAAGGATTGCATTAAACAATCGATTCTTAAATTTCTCAAATTATCCCAAATTTCTTTGTCTTTAAGATTTTGATGAAAACATTTGCCACTCTTAACCCCTTCGGGAATAAATATGAAACTAGTGTTTCGGCCACCACTATGAACAGGTATTTGATCCAAACCGATAAATTCATTAAGCTCCTCTTCAGTACTTGGAAAGAGTAATAAATGCTTCTCATAACTTGGTATTATTGCAGTATATAAACCTTTAATTAAGGTTGTCATTATTCCATTCATTTTATATACAATATCTTTAGCAGGGAATCTAGGCCAGTGTAATGAATGAATATTGATGATATCCTTGCTCGCTTCTAAATATATTGAACGCTTTAATATTTAATTGGTCAATTGAACTATGATTTTTTTCAGTGTTTACCACATAGTCTTAATCGAACTTAAGTCCGATGTAGAGGGCAACTGAATTCGCACCTCATATGGTGTAAAAATATCAGATAGACTGGAAAAATGAAAAATTTAACTTTTTATCAATTTTCTCAATTGGGTGGAATAATGAAATAGCTAAAAATACTATATATGTTCTTGAATCAGGTAAACATAAATTTAACGTTCATGTGGCAAACACGGATTCATTTTGTAAAGTTAAACTAAATTAATTAAGCTAAAGTTTAAAAAATATAAATAATTAACCATAGGGTTATTTTTATATATAGACATAATTGCTTATAAAATTCATTACGTATATCAAAATCAGCCATATTTGTTATTCCTGCATTCATAAAACCATAGTAATTTTTGTCTTGAAATTTGAAAATGGTTTTTCTTATAATATATTTAATGAATTTCCGTGACATCTCAGAAATTGATGAATCGACTTTGCCATAAGGAGGTGCACAGGACAGCTTTACAGTTACTATAGGTGTCCCCGCTTTTGAAACACCAAATTCATAGAAATATCCCAAACCCCATAACTCAGAAGCAAAACTCGAATCGTTGAGCTCAAGTATTTTATCACTTTTCCACGCTTTAAGGGATTCGATTAAACCCTTGTCAGGATCTTTATTTTCGACTGATATTAATATAAAATATGTTAAATTTAAATAAATGTTTGATTTACATATATAATACAGAAATTTTAAAAATATATCTAAATAGAATAGAATGGACCATGGATTGGAAAAAGTACGCCAAGACTCTTTAACTTAACTCAAAAATCAATTGGATCAACAAAAATATTGTTGAAAATTAAATGCAGGTTAGAGGACAAGCAATTGGAAAATATCAAAATTGTCATTTGTTTATTAATAACATTATTGATGTTATTTTAAAGACAAAATTCCATTATTCCGAAACAATGAGCCTAAGAATGCCTCATTTTTCTTACCAATGGACCTCGAGACATTTATATAGAAATTTTTTATATATATTTCTCATTAAACAAAACCATTTTACATACAAACACTATTTAAAAAACTATCGATTAACCAGTCTTTATTAGCAACCACTTCGATGTCAGAACTATAGGCCAATTCAGGATTCGCTGAAAAGTATTTTAATACTGATTTTCGGATTTGTTTGATCCGATTTTCTTTCGATTCCGAATTAATGCACGAAATTGTTGTAATTATCAAATATATATATATAAGAGAATAATTCATTTTTATTATAAACGAAATTATATAAAATTTATTATAAAAATAGGACTTTTTTTAATCTTCCAAACTATTTATAAAGCTAAGATGGCTAAATAAAATATGGTAACATCAACGTGTCAATGTTAAATTTCAAAATTTTTAATATTAATTCAATTATACACTAAAATCACGTAAAAGCCTACATATATCATGCAATTAATTAGAACTTATATTTTTTACTGAAATGAAGTTATCTAATATTTTAACCAAAGAAACCTGAACTGGTTTTCTAATTTATAATTAAAAACTATTCACAAAAATTCATTTGAAAAAATAAATGGACCTTCAAAAAAACTAATTATAGAGCAGTTTGAACATGAAAACTACAATAGCTCTATTAAACCCCTTACATCAAAAAAACATTTTTTAATCTTTTACGATTCATATATTCTATGCTAGCGTTGTTTAATCAAGTTAATTTATTTAAGAATTTAGTTAAAGTTTTAATTAATTAATTTTCTAAAATATCCATGATTTATTTATGTCTTTCCTTCAGTTTGTGCCAAACAATTACCAACTTTTCAAATTGAGTCAATTGAATATATAATTAAACAAAAACATAATTTTTACTATTTTTATTAAAAAATTTTAGCATCCATGATACTAAGCTTAATCATTTTGAAATTCACATATTTCTATGAAAAATTGTTTCTTAGTTATTGAATGTTACGGGAAATTTGGATTAAGTCGAACATCTGATGAGATTGAAAATTTTATGTCTGGCTTTTTGGTGAAGGGTAAATGTCAACATCCCTTTTAGTTGACGAGATTTGGCTCATACGATAGACAGGCAGATCAAATGATCACTAAACAGGGATTTTTGGTATTATATATATAGATAGAAAAACACATTCAATATTTCAACGATTGTTTGCTTGCATTTCCGTTACTATATATGTGACGGAATATAATTGGGTGAAAAGATTTGATCAAAATTTGATAATAAATATTATATTTATAATGAAAACTGAATATGGAACAGCTTTTAGGATTAAAAATTCATAGCCTCTGACACAGGAGTTTTTTTAAATAAAATAATTCAATATCAATTTTACGTTAATGACCACAAATTTAGAATATCATATAACTTAATTTATTTAAATGCTAGAGACAAAATCTGGTAGAATAAGAATCCGATAATTTTTAGCTCGATCGAAAAATCGAGCTCATGTATTTTAAATATGTGTCGGTAACTCACCGGATTTTTATTGGAAAATCGAGTTTGATATTTGAAAGATAATTTTATTCTAATTAAGTTTTATGTAGGAAACATATCAGCAATTTTTACAATTTTTGAAATATTAGATTTTTACAAAATTTATTATAATAACTAATTCAAAACTTCTTAAAATTATTTAACCAAATTCAAAAGGCCAAGCATGTTCAGGAGGTGCACAGTGAATAAAATTTCTCCGTGCGCACGCCTCATTGAGTGCCAGGCGTAAATTTAAGATTTCATGTTGATGCTTTTTAATAAAAAAAAGTGCAAAATTGATGAAAATTTATTTCAGAAGTTCATTAAAAGCTATAAATTCCTATAACCTCATAGTTAAAAATAGTGGAATAATAATAGTGAATTTAATTGTAAAGTTCAAATAATATTAATTTAAAATATATCTCCCAGTTGTTCTTTTATATTTATATAAAATAAAATAGACGGACAGAATTTACTCGATATTACATATTAGTTAAAAATCGATCGAGCTAATTATACAGTTAAGGTTCTATTCAGTCTGGTTTATTCGGGTTTATTTTATTAGAATAACACATCAGTTTAATTGATCATCGTTGATAATTTTTAAACTTGTAAGATTCTATTCAGTCTGGTTTATTTCATTATAATAACACAGCATCAAGTCAAAAGATGAGCGAAGTAATTAATAAAGAAAGTTTAATTGTTGAAAAAGGTAATTACATTTTGTAATATTGTTTTTTATATGGCGAAAATTTTAAACTAAGCCAAACTAGTTAAAGCCTCTGAATAACTTGCGAAAAAAATGTTTTATTCTTATCTAAATCAATAAGTTCAGATGATATTGTTGTGAACATAAATGACTACTAATTTGACATCATCTCAATATATGAAAAAAATATTAAACAATATTTGTATTCTTCATTCTAGTAAAAAATTTTAAAAGACCAGAATTTTATTGCCGGGAAATGTATCCGAATCCTCATCACATTTATATCAGAAAATATATGAAAGACTGGATTTCAAAATACGTTCAAAAAGAATGGACAGATAAAGATGATATCGTCGGGTTTTCTATATATTGCTATCCAAGATGTGTGGATTTGGAAAAGTTTATAATCGTCGTTAAATGTATTAGTTTTGGATTCATGTTGGATGATTTCCTTGATAAAAATTTAGATAAGCAGGAACATTGGCTAAAAGTTGTAGAGGGCAAAAAAGCTATAACCAGTCATTATTTAGAAATGATGTTCGAGGAAATCATGAGTGAAATTTGGGCAAAACCAATGCCTTACTCAATCAAGATACGAATAATATCTGGTTTTACCAAACTTGTAGAATCTTATCAAATAAGTGCACATATAAGAAGTGGAAATCTAAGTATTTCAATTCCTGAGTTTAATGGTTGCAGATATGGTGACAGTGGTTTCACATTTATATGCGCTTTTGTTGAATATTATTTGGATACCAACTTAAGCCAAATGTGGTACATCAGTCCCTTCAGAATATTGCACGAGAAAATAGCTGAACACACACTTTTGATAAACGATGTATTTTCGTATGCAAAAGAAATTGAGGCGGATATATATCCTGAATATTCATATATATCTATTGTCAGAAAGGGCACAAATCTAACAATTGATGATGCAATAAAATTAACTGTTGAAAGAATTCAGGCTTTAGAGTCGGAAATATCTCAACTGATTGATGTCGTCAATTCATTCACTCAGAAGATTCCGACTGAGTATATCAGTGAAATACGAACTCAAGAGATGGCAATATTTATTGGAGTAAGATTTGTGGCCGATATAATCCTTAATTGTTTGGCTTTAAATTTAACAAAATATTATATTAACTATCATTATTACTTATATATAATAGAAATTTATAATAAATGCAATCAATTGATGTATGTTTATCTTTTTAATTAAATATAATTTAAACAAATTTTGCAATTTTTAGGGTTCAGTTCATCATTTTTATAAATATAGAGTGTACGGAATTGAATAGCAAAATTTTGATAGGCTCGCGCGCTCTACCCTTTCACTTTACAAGGTTGTTAATTCGTTGGATTTATAGAACAAATCTTTCTTTGTTAGAATATGTAATCCAAAACACGTATTATTTCTTCAGACAATGAATCGTATTCAAAGACACGTCATAGCTTACAGAGGTGTGAATTTTTCACTAAAATAATAAATTTTGACAGTAAAGGTTTTAGTAGAAGTCATCCAGTCGCGCTTCCAGAAGGTTTAAGAACTTCACTGATAGGCCAAAATTACCCGAAAAATTTGTTTTACAAATCTGTGAAGTTTAATAATAACGTAATAATATCTGAACCGACAAATCGATCGCCAGCGACCGATGATATTAAAAAGATTTCAAAGACATACATAAAGTTCATAGAATAATATCTGAACCAAAATGTATATGTATAAATATCAAAAAATAAACATGATAAGTAGGTGTTAATGAGTGAAAACAAATTTTCCGCGGAGGCCTCCTTAAATGAAGGGGGTAACTTCAAAATTAAAATATATTCTTATGATATGAGTGTATAATCAGTTACAAATTAGTTAATAATTAGTTAAAAATGCGTATTTTATCTATAAATTAAACAAATAAACAGTTTTTAAAGAGAAATATATTAGCAAATAACTTTGAGGTATGTCAAGGTATGATTGCATTATATAGGGGAGTCTATGGGGCGTCAATATCATCCACCATTTCACGTAGGTCCAGGATGTCAAATTTCCAAAATTGTATTTAAGCATTATTCCGCAAAAAACGTCCTAAAATGTGTTATTTGCCTGAAATTAATATAGAAAGTATGATGTCCGAATGTACCGCCTCCCCAAGCTTCAGACAAGAGTTTGGGAAGGTTAAATTCTGACCCTACTAGACAATATGATGCACAGGTAGGCTTATAATCAGGGATGGGCGAACAGGGGGGTCAGACTTAGGGGGGGTCTTTTATTTTCTTAAAAGTTTCTAAAGCTTAAATAAACACCAACAAAAGATGATAGAAGGTCACATGACACCTAGAAGTTTTTTTTTTCGATTTTTTTATAAATTGAAAAATTTTAATTTTTTCTTAAAATGGCCTAAATAAACCGAAAATAGTGTTTAAAGGTGTCCGGGATGCCTACGGCGACCCTTTTCTATCATTTTTTGAAAAAAAATTGTAAAAACATGACATATAAAAAAAATTTAAATTTTTCAATATATAAAAAAATCGAAAAAAAATACTTCTAGGTGTCATGTGTTATGTGTTAATAAATTCAGTGAAAATATGTTGCTATTTGACATTCAATATAAATAAACAGACACATATTTTCACTGAGTTTATTAATCCAATTGATTTTGATTTTTCATTTTATTAAAAGCTATCACTCATTAAATGAACGGACCCAATATTTTCAGTTTTATATACAGAATTTAATGATCTTCAATACCTGATAGAAATTGGGTCCTTTCACTTTTGGCAATATTGTTAAAAGAGGCAAGTTAAAAATATGAGAAATTTAATTTTTAGCAATTTGAGTAACTTCCTGTTAAGATAGACAATTGAAATTTATATCATTGAGACTAATATAAAAATACCTTTAAATTGATATATTACAAATGAGTGTATGTACTTTCAATTCCTCTCCAGCAGGAACTAGACGATTTCCATACCCCACCCTGTAACTCCTCAACGGGTCAACCTATACAAATAAAATTTCAAATTTTATTTATCTCTTCAAAAGATCTCTTAACGTATGTACGTCTAGAACTCAAATACTCACTGGTGCCATTCTAACGTTGATATGTTACATTATTATTTCATATAGCATAGGTTTGTAAAACTTGTTATAATTACGTTATATATTATTTATAAAAGTCTATCAATATTGTGACTTTATATAATTTTTATCTCATATTATGAAATAATATGGGCTTATAGTCTCGAGTATACGTGTGTCTGTCCGTCCGTCCGTCCACCCTAACAATGAAAATTGAAACAATTAGATTTTAACAATGAATTTCATTGTTAAAATCTAAATTATGGTGTTTCATCACAGAAAACAGTGAACAATATTACCGCCGAAGAAACATTGACCGGTGTTACCGCCGAAGAAGTAGTGGCCAGTGTTACTGCCGAAGCAGTGACCGGTGTTACCGCCGAATTAGTGGCCAGTGTTACCTACGAAGAAAGATATGAAAGAATATTTGGTTGAACAAAATGTAAGACAAATGTAAAAATTCTTATTTTTTTTTGTAGATATTTGAACTTTACGTTATACCGGTTTACTGATTCAACTAAAAATAAAGATTTCAATATTTTTTAATGCTCAATAAATTAAAAAATCATGCAATAAATCTACAATATCTTAGAAATTAGCAAAATTGATTTTGAAATATAAAAATTTAATTGAACTGATAGAAAATCCTTTAAAGAAAAATGGATTACATTATCAAAACATAATTACTTTTGTCCGCATATTTTAACTGAGCGAAATTAATAATATTTTTGCATTTAATAATAATAATAACCGTATATTTAGACCCCTTTTCAGTTCAACAATTTAAGCGAAATCTCTAAGCCTAAGACTGAATTAACGCTAAGCTGCTTTCCCACTGAAGTGTTTCATATATGTGCTCTACTATTGTAGGCGTGTTATTACTGTGAGTTGAAACCTGATTAATTTGTGGAAAATAAGTGAATCCCCTATTCGGGTGACAGAGGAAAAACCGGATAAGCCCAGAAAAACTGTCAAAGTGTTCGAAGTGAACATGAAATACATTTTTAAAAGGGTGCAGTCCAACTGGCAATCGATTCTACACTTTCCAAGTAGTTTTAGTTTAGAATCTGAGACCGCCTTAGACCGCTTGGCCACCGAGATTTTAATTATATAATATATATTTTATCAATAAAACAATGTAACTTAAAATTACAAATATCATCGAGATTTTTCTTTCCCTTTCACATATGTTAATTGACTAAACTTGATATCTTCATATGAGATAAAACATATTTTTTTGCTTCAATTTTTAATTAACTTTAAGAAGTAAAATAAAGGGAAAAAATGTGTAAAATTTAACCAACCCTGTACGATGCAATATTACGAAATATCGCTGTATGACTTGAGTTTTTTTTTAATATTGTAAGAAGTAGGAGTTTCGGGGTGAGCCGAAACCCCAGCCTTACAGGGTTGACCTGGAAATCACGAGCGGCTATGACTTCAGGTCTATGGTAACGTGACTTGTTGTTAAGGCACTGATTGATTGAAGGGGGATAACGGCTTATAGGTATTGTCAATTGTGTACCGGATAGCCATTTGGTTTGTGTATAATTTAAACTTTAAGATTATGTCTAGAACTAGTATTAATTCAGTTGCTTTGCCATAAGGCTATATAGATATGTAGGTATTAAACTTTATTTACTTTAATTGCATTGAGGTATGGTTGTATAGTTTCACAAGTCTATTAATTTTGTTTAAATATTTTGTATTGATATAGGGTTGCGGGGATCTACTGGCATAAAGACTTTAGTTAATTTAATTATGTTTCGGTTGAATGGGTATAATTGATAATGACTAATTTGTTTTAGAGAGGTTTAAGGTTAAGCTAGATTAAATCATAAAGTCTAAGGTGTCATTGAACTGACCGTAGAATTCGATGAAGGAGTGAGTTATTAATCCAAAGCAATGGATCTGTAATGGCGTCGGTAATTTGTTTGGACCGTTCCCGGGTTGATGGGTTTGCCTCCGAAGTAGTGAAGAAGTCGTAGACCCGAGAGGTAAAACAGTAACGGCAATTAATTTGCAATGTTTATAGTTATCGGCAATTTTGGTTCGCACATTAGTTTCAAAGTTTGTTATTAAAGTTAATTCGGTTTAATTTACAACTGATTTGTAATGTTTATAATTATCGGCAATTTTGATTCACAAATTAAATTCAAAGTTTATTATTAAAGTTAATTCGGTTTAACTTACAATTGATTTGTAATGTTTATAATTATCGGCAATTGTGATTCACAAATTAAATTCAAAGTTTATTATTAAAGTTAATTCGGTTTAACTTACAATTGATTTGTAAAGTTTATAATTAAATACAATTTCTAATTTATAAGTGAGTTCCCAAATAATAATTAAGCACAATAATAATTTTAATTTTACTTATATTATAGTATAAGTTTTAATACTACAAATGCGGCCAAACTGTATGGAAAGCCAAGACTCGAATGCTTATGTAATGCTAATGCATTGTATATATAGGGATGGGGACCGGACGCAAACATAATTTTTGAGATTCAATTAGAGATTTCTAGAACATAAATATCTCTATTTGAATCTCAAAAGTTATGTTTGACAGGATTTCTAGCACATAAATATCTCTATTTGAATCTCAAAAACTATGTTTGACAGGATGTGAATTGTCGGGATGTGTTCGTGTTGAGCTGTGTTTGATGTAAGTGTTGTGTTATATGTGTTGTGTTATATGTGTTGTGTCATATGTGTTGTCTGTTTGAATTGTATATTGTATTGTAATAGTTGAATGTAAATCCTATGTTGTATGTGTTGTGTGTGTATTATGTTTATTTGTTATGTGTATTTCGAATTCAGTGGCCTTTGGGCAAACCACACTGACCACATCGGCCATACCTGGCTCGAATGATGTGGTCAGTTAGGATAACATCCCCAAGATGTTTGAAGGGTGTGCTACCCATATAAATGGGTGGCGGCCCTAATAAAGGTAAATAACAGCCAATCTTATACTACCCCCTCCCTCAAGATTGCTTGTCCCCAAGCAATTAAATAATATTTTTGGACAGCATACAGACTTAGCATTCGAGTTTCACAAATTATAATTAGATATATTTAAATAATTTGATAAGTGATATTTAGATGCTTAGAACATAATATACTAAGCTAGATAACTACTCAGTAGAAAATTACAAATTATATGAAATAAAACTTTTCATACAGTAATAATATTATTGTCTCAATAACTGTAATTTATAATGTTAAATAAGGAGTATTGATCTACTAATACAAATAAATAAGTAGTAGTTCTAAATTTATATGAAATCACAGATGCATTTCTTTAATCATAAACATAATTCAGTTTAGTGTAATTTATAAAAATCATAAATTCGATATATCACAGTTCAGTAGAAATTACATAACTAATGATAACATTAACAAAAGTAAAATTTGGAATAGCCCCTTGAATTTTTAAATTTTGAGTAATCAGAATTTATTCTTGGAATATCAAATTAGTAGCTACTTATAAACACATGAATATTCAAACTTAGTTGGTCCGGACCTAGTTACTAGATTACATACAAATTATACAAGGAAAAGGAGTTGCTATACTGTGTGATATAGTAATAAGTACTCATCTAGTAATACAAATCAAAATTACAACTTCCATGTTTACACATTAACATGGAAATCAG
>JAUJYR010000122.1:0-11116 GCA_033995805.1 Hermannia gibba
AGGACAGACAGACAAATCAAATACATAAGCTCGATCTTTTTAAGATCGCGCTAAAAATGTTTAAATGCACTATTTTTCACATTATAGAGAGTATGAATTACAAAATGTAGCAAAAATTGTTCACAACATAGAGAGTTTCACTACACGTGATTTCATAACTGGGAAGGGATTTAACATTAGTTAGTATAGCGAATCCGCCAAATAGGATGTAATTGTTCACTGCTGGGGAGATTCACAGCACAGGGAGTCACAACACGGGAAGTATACTGTATCTCAGACTTTTATTTTACATTTTTCATGGTCCTGACCTTATCAATATTTTTTTAAAATTTGTCCCGCCCTAGGATCACATCATCTTATATAAAAATCTAAATTATAAATAACTCAAAAAAATCCAGTTGTTTAACATTAATATATTACTATTTGTATTATCCTGAGGTTAGTAATTGAAAAATCGTAAAATCTTACGGATCATAGGAATACCCCAAAATGGTCTTAAAAATTTTATTTTCAAAACATAATACTATAATACCGAATTCGATACTTTTTGATGATGTTTCGACTTTTATTTTTTTGTGTGTAGACAGACAGACATTAAATGCTTTTTTTAATGATTTATTGTTTTAAATATTTGTCACGAGAAAAAAGGGAATCTCTTCCCTTCCCGTGATTGAAAACCTCATTCCCTTTTTTCCCTTACAGGAACGCGAGAATAGGGAATTCTCTGTCACACCTAATCTCAAGTCTTTGATAAGGGTTTCCATGATTTAGCTTTAATTCGTTACGTTTTATGTGAATAATCTGTTTGGTTTCCATTTAATTAAATCTAAAACATGTGTTCACCACGAGATTTATTAATTTTAATTTAATTTATAAATTTGATAATATTTGATAATTTAATTAATTATAATTTCTAAATAATGGGTAAACTAAGAAAAAAAGGTGAGAAGGGGTCAAAAATAGCGTTCATCAGCAGAGGTCAAGCCATCAAAAGACTTCAGCTTTCACTCAAAGATTTCAGGTTTGGTTAAAGAGAAATTTTGGTTAAAAGTTAAACTCAATTGAATTGCTTTTTCATTATTAGACGTTTGTGTATATTGAAAGGCATATATCCTGTTGAGCCCAAACATAAAAAGAAAGTGAGCTCTACTGGAAGTTCTGCTAACAGAACATATTATCTCTTGAAAGACATTCAATATCTCTCTCACGAACCGATTATATGGAAGTTCTGGGACTTCAAAGTATTTTTTGATTTCACTTATTTTCTACTTTTATTTTTAAATAAATTTATTGATAATTAAAGATTTTTATGCGTCGTGTGATTCGTGCAAAAGGTCGAAGAGATAATGAATCAGTGAAAAGGATTCGTGAAAATAAGCCTTTCTATAAACTCGATCACATCGTTAGAGAAAGGTCTGAAATGTGACTCAATTTTATCATTTTATCAATTTTCTAATTATTGGTTCAGATATCCGACACTGATAGATGCAATTCGTGATATGGATGACGCCCTCAGTATGGGATTCCTGTATGCCATGTTTCCTAAATCAAGAGGACTTCCACTCGAACTCATAGAATTGAGCCGTCGTTTGACCCTCGAGTTCATGCTTTATGTGATTGAAACGAAATGTTTGAGAAAAGTTTTCATATCAATAAAAGGGTATTACTATGAGGCGGACATCAATGGCCAGACCGTCAGATGGGTTGTACCGCATCAGTTCGTCATTGACGTAATCATTCATTTTTTATTTTGATTATTATTAACCACTTTTTCTAACATATTTAGCGAATAACTGATGTTGACTTCCAAGTAATGCGAACTTTCACTGAATTTTATGTTACATTTTTGGGTTTTGTTAATTATAAATTATTCACAAATATTTCACTCTATTATCCCCCAAAAGTATGTCTTATCAACTGATTAGAAATCAAAAATAAAAGAATTTGTTTTATTTGTAGACAACCGATAAAAAAGTAATTGAATCCGAAGATTATGACAGTAATGACATTATCGCATCGCTGAACAATTCTTTGAGTAGTTTTGGTTCCACTGAACAGATGACAAAACCTGACACTTTTGATGAAGACATCGAAGAAAAGATTGGTTCCGAAATGACATTTCATCAATTGGTTAAATTACAGAATTTGTTTCAAGGATTGAAATTCTTTCTCAATAGAGAAGTCCCGCGCGAGTCATTAGTGTTTGTTATAAGATGTTTTGGTGGTTCAGTTTCTTGGGATAAAACTCTGTTCATCGGTTCGACTTATGGCGAAGACGACCAAACCATTACACATCAAATAGTCGATCGGCCAGACATGAAATCAAAGTTTCTCAATCGATACTATGTTCAGCCCCAATGGGTTTATGATTGTGTGAATGCAAGAATGCTTTTACCCGTTCAGGAATACTTCATGGGAGCAACACTTCCACCACATTTGTCGCCTTTCGTTAATGAAACACAAGAAGAATATATACCGCCAGAAAAACGTGCGCTCATGAATATGAGATCAAGAGGTGTGGACATTGATGAAGAAGAGGAATCAGAAAAGGAGATCGAAGTCGACAAAGAAGTTAATAAACCGAAAAAAGTAAAGTCTAAAGAAGAATCGAAATCAGTTGCGATGTCTGTCAAACCGGGATCTGTTTTCAGAGAAAACAAAGAGAAAGTCCTGCAAAAGCAACAAAACGAAGAAAAACGTTTAGCAGTTATGATGATTCCTAAGAAGAAAAAACGACTTTATTCTAAGATAATGTTCGGAAAGAAGAGAACAGCCAAAGAGGCGGAGAAACTGAGAAATAAACGAAACGAATACGAAAAGAGTAAAAAACAAAATTGATTTATATTTTAATTGTCAATCATACAGAATTTACAATATAAACAAATTAATGTCACCATTAAAAAGATGTATACAATTGAAGTGTTTTCAATCGATTAATTTTAAATCAAGCTTTCAATTGACACATCTATCTATTGGTTGCCATTTACAAAACAATACTAAATATTAAGCAGATTTATAAGTTATTTATGTAAATCAATAAAGCATTGAGATTTCATGGATCTATTGTTTACTATTTCTTTGTCGTGTGGCATAAGGCGATTGTCTCACAGATTGATTTGCGCTCTGATTGCTATCTAAAGACTGGTCAGAGTCCATGTCTTCCTTCAAATCCTCGTCTTTGGGCAAAAGTGATGGGACAGAAGCGGTTGAAGCCTCTGATGTCTAATTTATAAATTTGAAAATAGAATCAAAATGATTGAAAAGATCTTTTCGATACCTGTGGTGTCTGTTGGGCTACATTTGTTTGATTGGCGGCTCTTATGGCAAAAGTGACAGTTTGCTGTTGTGGTGGAAGTGCTGTCGTTTGAATGATAGTCGGCTGTCCACTGATTATTATACTTTTTTGGGAAACGTTTGTAGTTTGTGTTTGAGCTGCAGAAACCACTTGAATATGTTTGAGTGTCTGCTGATTGGCTCCAATCTGTGCCATTGCTATTGGATTGCTCTGTGGCTGAGTCTCTATCAGTGATGTCTGTGAAGGCTTTGCTTGAGAGACCGCTTGTAATATCGACTGTGATATACTGGTCGTAACTGGACTTTGAGAGACGTGCTATGCAGACAATTAAAAGAGAATAATAATAAAATTAAAATAATGAGTACATCAGATATTTGGATGAATAGTCAAACTCACAATAGTGTGGGGCATAACTAATCCTTGCTTAAGAGCCTGTTGTAATTGTTGAACAGTAACAGTTGTGGGCATAGTTTTTGTTGACTGAATATTCTGAGAACTACCTGATGGCTGATGTAATATTTGAAATGTGCCGACGGGTGAGGCTTGAAGTTGAGCCAAACCCTTAGGCTGAGCCGCAATGGTTGTTGACGTGATTTTCTGCTGGTTTTGTTGTCCTAATCATTAAAGTGAAATACAGATTTAATTACTTACAATTTTATAAATCATATCTGCAATAAAATGCTGCCACACGACCCACATGAATGATTCAGAATGAAATAAATTATGAAATAACTTCATAAACTATGAAAAGTCTGGCAATTATTTTGTAAAATAAAGCCTTTGGTGTCAGTTTTGAAATGAATTCATGCAAAAGTAATACAAGTCGTCGTAATTAACAAATTAATTGTACCGAAGATTTTGTTAAAGTTTTGTTAATTCAGGACTTTTTGAATTTTCATCTACAAGTGTGAGATGAATTTTGAGTGAATATTAGACTAATTTATGGTAATGAACATGGATTTTAGCCAAACCTGATTGTTGAGACTGGACTTGTTGTTGTTGTAATGATTGAGTAGAGGTTTGCGTTCGTTTCTGTTGCAAGACTTGTATTTGTCGCAAATGAGTGGCAGGAACTGAAGTCGAGGCAGTGGTTGAAGTATTCGAAGCCGTTGGAGAGACCACTTTAGTGACTGGGGTCGTGAATATATTCATTCCTGTCATAGTTATCGGAATGGATAATGACTGTGTGGCTAATGTTGCAGGAGATGAAAGTGTTTTGACAAAAGTTACCGGATTTTGAAGTATTTGTTGTGTTTGAGAAGATTGAGACTGATGTGGAGCTGACTGTTGTAAAAGTATTTGAGTTTGGGGTAAATTACCTGTGGATTGTGATACCAATTGGTTGCGTTTGAGAATATGCGCCATCTGAATGGGATCTGTAGTAATAGTTCGTGTTATGATCTGTTGATTCGGTTTAGAAGTAATGGTAGAAGTGTTTGATATTCTTTGCTGTTGAGCACCAGTCATGGTAACGGCCAATGGTAGTGATGTCACTATATTCGGTTGCGATGTCTTCATACCTGTCGTAGCGATTAATGACTGTGTGTGTTGAATGGGTTGTTGAGTGACTGTACCACTGATTTGAAAGCGTGGTTGTTGTTGATTAACACCAATAGTGGTCAACTGTTTTCCAGTTTGATGAACAGATTGAATTTGGATTTGTTGCGGTTGTGTTTGTCTCTGAGGTTGTTGTTGTTGTTGTTGTCGGAGAAATATTTGTTTATAGACTTGAGGGCTTCCAGTTGTTAATCGAGTCAAGTTTTGGTTACTCATTGAATTCACTGCAGGTGTGACCGCAGCGATAAGTTTTTGCTGCGCTTGTGGTGTGAGTGCAGCCACTGAAACAACAGAACAGGTTTGTTGAATACCTTGTTGTACAGAATCAATGTTTGAAACAGAAGGTCCAATAGTCTGAGGACTGACACTCATCTGACTGAGGATTGGTTGAGGTAATGAATGTTGTGTTTGAGACTGAAGTGAAGCCACATTGACTTGTGATAATGCTTTGGTGAGATTCAACTGTGAGGTTGTGGTGGAAATTGTATTGGAAAGAATGGTTCCAGAGTTTGATACTCTGGAAAGTGTTGCCTGATTCAAAGCGGCCACTTTTGCACTGATGGCCTGTTGTAACTGATGCTGAGCAGCAGGAATATTGGTGTTTGGCGTCAGAATGGCTTTGATTTGTGGCGTTTGCTGTTGAAGTTGTTTCACTTGCAACTGATGTAATTGATGGCGTTGAGCAGCTGCTAATTGTTGTTCATTTGCAACCTTTTGTTTTTCTCGCGATATTCTTTCTGCCCGATTGAGAGCCACTTGAATGGGCGAAAGGGGTGTTTCGTAGTTAATGCCGTTTTCAGATAATAAAGCGATATGTTTGGGGTTCTTTCCGGTCGGGTTAATAAACATCGGTTTCAAAGTCGGTGTCCTTCTGTTCGCAATCTGTTTGATTGTTTCGAATCTTTGGTTACATATTTGACTGAAGGAAGAATTGTTGTCCTGAGCAATGAGTTGACTTGTTTTGATCGGTCGATTCACGGAAGGGCTGTGACTGAGCTTGACTTCCATTTTAGTAACATTAGTAACACTTGGGGTCACGGCTGGAATAGATGGCGTTCCAGTGATTCCTTTAGCTTTCTTTTGTTTTTGTTTACTATTACTATCGGTGACAGCCTTTCCCTCCTCGCGCGGGACGATTGCGCTTTCATAATGATATTTACAAAGTTTTGGTGATCTGTAATTACAACTGATCAAATTGATAACATCTGAAACTAAGTCCCAGTTGGGAACGTGTCCGGGAGACAGTATTGTCAAATTTAACGGTAAATCTTGAAAGTATTGAATAACTTGAAGGACAGCCCAGTCTTCATGTATAGCCCACGTGGGAATCGTTTCACTGACAAACATCTGAGGGGTTTTCAACAATTGTGAGGGCAATGCATTGCTCTGTGGAAGAACACAGTTAGAGCCCAATGCGTTAAGGGTTCGGTGAATGGCAGCGCTGTCAGCACCAGATTGTGCATTGCCTTTGAGTTTCTGTAAAATCAATTCTCGACGCAATTTAATTATCAGAGTTGACGGACGATCGAAAAGAGATCGCGGAATATTAAATCCTTCCTCTTTGCGAATCTTTTGTTTACGAGCTGTTAAATCAAATGGAATCGATAATTGTCTGTTTTTAATTAAATCTGAACAACTCATACCAACTGTGGTGTCAAGTCTGAGCCTTTTGTTAGTTTCTTTTGGTATATAAATCGGTGGTAACTGTGATTCAGGCATTAAGGACTGTTCATATAGGAATCCGAGAGAATAATCGATATATAGATCGTTCTCATCTTGTGGGGGAGTCGGAGGCGCCCAAATCTAAATATTTGCCACATTTAATACTATTGTGAACCACTTTTCAAACTATTTGATTACTTACCGGCATATGTTCGAGACCGTTATAGGATATAAAAACCTAAATGAAAAATATTTGCTCTTATAGTAAAAAATGAATACCACTTGAGTTGTAAACAATTTGATCGCCTTGTATTGCAAAATCTCATTTCTCTTGGTTGGACACTATCTTATTTCAAGCACTAATAGGATAAGTGATGTGGCACTAAGTTATACAAGTTTTGGTGCCAAAAGAGCTAATCATTAAATCCACCAAAAGAAATGATTTTATGCAAAAAGGCTCACAAAACGCAACTTTTGGATCATTTCAGTTAATAATAACAATGCGTTGCGATTGTTGAGCAAATATTCGAACAATGTTTTAGACACCAAAACATTATAATCATTAGTGAATCATATGATCACTACCAGTGCTTTCAAAATAATGTACATTAAGTGAAATGAGACTTTCAAATAAACATTATTATTATTTATCAGTTTTTATACATTAACAACCATTATAAGAAATGATAGCAATAAATAACACATTTTACAAATAGCAACTATTGTTGGAATTTAGTTAAATATATTTATATGAAGCTGAATCACAAAATTGATTCCAATTAGTTGCACATGATATACAAATATTCTTAGCCTGAATATCATTCATCGACTCTTTTTCAGTGCTTTCGTTGAGCTTAGAAGTGATGAATTACTTCCATTTCCAACACTATTAGTTTTGTTAACAGTTCTGCTATTAGATCGTCGATTATGATTACTGCCACTCAAATAACAATTACTATTATTTAATTGTTTGGCTTTAATTACTTTATTTACTGGAATCGGAGACCGAGGAGACCTTCTCAACGGGTTTTTCATTTCATTAAAGTTATTGGTATTAGAGTTCAAGCGTTTCACTTTGGAAGACATACTACGCTTATTATTATTCGCATAATTATCTAATTTCTTCACTGAATTTTGATTAGTCTTAACAATACTCTGGCGATCAATTTTACAACATTTATCACTAATTTTATTGTCAAACTTTGACCGTTTTTTAACCTCATTATAAGCATCATCTCTATGGCACGTCAGTATCGGTTCCTTTTCGTCTTCTAAAACGGCTTCTAATCTATCGTTCTCTTCCTTTTCTGCTTGCAGTCGTCCGTATTCCCATTCCTTCTTCTGAGCTTCGATTTCCTCCTAATCGCACATCATTTCAATAATTCAATTATCAAAATATAGTAATAGTATTAAATATAAACTCACCTCCGCTTGTTTTAGTTGCTCGAAAGATACTGATTCTTGAAACACTTCCAATAAGTGCATCGCATACTTTTCAACCGGTTTGAGCTGAACAGTAATATATAATCAAATTAAAGACAAATTAAAATTTATCACTTATTTATTATCATCAGTTTGATGAAAAGGCAAACTTAGTTAGTGTTGACAGTACAGAAAATATAGAAATAACTTAACAACTTTAATGGTCTATTTCTTATTTTTATGTGCCTGTCAATATTAACCCTTAATATTTGAAGTACATGCCTTTTCATCAAACTCTGATTATGATTCATATATTCAACATTGTCAATCATTATTTCCATGGATGGGCAAGTGTTATGTGTAGAGGGGGTGAAATTTCACCCTACCCTAAAATCAGGGGGGGTACAGGGGGTGGATTCGTGGGTCCCATTTGGCTAAAAAAACGACCTAAATAAATCGGTAAAAACTATTTTTAGGTGACATGTTATCTTCTATGAGTTTGTTTTTTTTAACCTAAAGCAAGTTTTAAGCTAATAAATAAAAAAAAAGTTTTAAAAATCCACTTAGTTAATTTCAAATGAAAGGAACAATTATAAGAGACAAACAAATATAGTCTATAATCGGAAAAAATACTTCTAGGTGTCATGTGACCTATGAGTTCGTCTTGGTGTTTTTTCGACATTGTGCAACTTTCAAGCTTTTAAAAGACCCCCCCTAAAATTCCCCTCCTCTAGATTATAATTCACAAAATGGAAGGGAAATAATTTTAGACACGCTTTCAATCAAATTCATATCAAAAATGCTTTCCTAACTTTGCTGTCTATAGACAGACATTCAATGCTTTTTTTTAATGATTTACTGACTTAAATATTTTTCACGGGAAAAAAGGGAATTCCCTTCCCTTCCAGTTAATAAAAATATCATTCCCTTTACGGGAAGGGAAATTAAGGGAAAAAATTGTACTCCTTTTCGGACCCTAATCAGAGCCTACAAAATATGCGAGTCTGCAAGAGCGCAAACTACAGTGAAAACATGCTTTTTAATAAGTCTTGTTTCAATCAAATGCATACCCAATTTGCTCTTACACTGCCGTACAGAGGATTTATTAATAAAGTCAACTCTAGTGTCTCAGTGATAAATGTGTACATTGAAAGTTCAAATTTATTTATAAACAGTAAACAAACAACAGAAGAAACAGTAAACAACAAACCTGTTCAATGAGTTCATCAATCTTTTCTTCTTCAGGACTTTTCTCTTCTTCTTTGGTGTCGATATCAATAGGAATATTTTCATCGAATTCAGCCAATTCAGCAGCTGCTTCAGCGCGAGCAGTCTTTGCCGCCACCACATCATTATCTTCTTCAACTGTTCCCAATGCTTGCTCTAGTTGTGCGTCACCGATCAGTTCATTAGTATTATCAGCAGAACTGATTTCAGTAATAGATGACTGATTAGTTGGCACTTCGAAACCGAACAATTCTTGGATTGCATTAGTTTTGAAAAAAGCTGTGGTGAAGTTTCCGCCTTCGATGGCAACACTTCCCAACAGCTTCTTTTGTTGAGCTTTTTTCAGAATGTTTTCTTCAACAGACATCTCACTTATCAATCTATAAATATGTACATCTCTGGTCTGTCCGATTCGATGACACCGATCTTGCGCCTGAGCATCCATTGTTGGATTCCAATCGCTGTCATAAAATATCACAGTATCAGCACCTGTAAGGTTGACTCCAATCCCTCCCGAACGAGTCGACAGAATGAAACAGAAGATTCTTTTGTCGGCATTGAACCTTTCCATCAAGGCTTGTCTTTGTTCTATTTTAGTGGTGCCGTCAAGTCTGAGATAAGTGTGTCCGTGATGGTTGAGGAACTGTTCCATTATGTCCAACATTCGAGACATTTGAGTGAATATCAGCACTCGATGACCACCGGTTTTCAAATCCCATAGAAGTCTATCCAAAGTCTGTAGTTTTCCACAATCGTATTGAATTAATCTTAATTCTGGTAATTGTGTCCGCATTTGTGAAATGGGAATCTTTAAAACATCGAATCGTTCGGAGAGATGGAAACTCAGTTCTGAACTTAAATAATCGATTTCTGTTTTCTTAGACGGAGGCAAATGAGAGGCGTGTAATCGGATTTGAGGCGCGACGACATGTGGGACTATACAGACATATCGTTTTAATATATCACTCAAATCGTCAGCTATTTGTTCTGGAGTTTTAATTAAATGACTCAAAGCGTTGGTGAAATTCCAGAAATCTTTTCTGAAATCATCCGAATGAGGAGATAAACAACAATTTAAAAAACCGTTTCCAGTATTGAAAACAGAACAACCAAATGGTGTTCTTTTATTTAAAAACTTTGGACTTCTATTAATAGTCGCGACTTCTATCAGATCAGAAGCATATAAAGCAGTGGCGCAACACTTCCTACTATTAATACGAGACAAGAACTTGAGTTTTTCTTTTCTATCATTTTGCTGTTTAAGAATTAAATTTTGTTTGTGAAGTGCTTTGGATGCAGATGTGATTGAAGCGCATTTGACATATTGTTCTTGAGAATTGGATACACCTTAAGTAGAAAAGAAAGTCATTTAGAATTGTGACTGAATTTTGCTGATTCGAAATTAAATTGAAATCAATATCAAATGGATGTATCAGTCAATTAATTTATGATACAATGGAATCTATTTTATAAAATCATATAAAAAGAATGGATGGTCTCAACGGTTGAAAAGACTATAAGACTATGACTAACCGACTGATGGCTGCACAGCTCGGGTTACTATTATTTGTCTCATTGGACTTTGAGGTAATTGATTTTGTCTGACGATTGTTGTGGTCGGAGACAGAGTCGATGAGATAGGAGTTCCTGAAGATGTTCTCAGAAGAATATGCTGTCCAGCAGTGGTTTGGACCAAACGGCCTAAAGGTATGGCAACTCTGTTTCCTAATAATAGTAAAGAGCATTAAATAAGTTCAATCCTTTACAAATCTATGTACAGTGGTCACGGATTGAAACTATCCAGGCTCTAACCTCACATAGTAGATTAACTCAAAATACAGTAGAAACTATTTATGGCTATACTGAAACTATTTAAATAGAATAAATAAAAATATTTTAATTAGATTGATTTAATTTATTAACAAAATTAGAAAAATAAATATTAAATCATGA
>JAUJYR010000123.1:0-11087 GCA_033995805.1 Hermannia gibba
ATTAATTTGTATATAATAATATGGTGTTTGGGACGCAGCGGCTGTTCATTTACTAATATTCCTAATATTGTGCAATTTTATTTATTTAATTTAAATTTAGTTACAGTTTTTAAATCTATTTTAATTTGTTTAATTCGATACAAGTTTGATACAGTGTTTGCCACGCAGCCCTTGATTGCCACTTTGGTCAGAAGGGGGGGGGGGGTAAAAAATTAATAAATATTTAAATAAATAAATTATATTTTTATTATCTCTTAAAATCAAAATTCTTAAGGCTCAGTATTACGTAAAAAATTTGAGGTCATTATTAGTTAATGATATACAGTTTTTAAAATAGTGACGAACATTGCAAAAACGAACATTGCAAAGGAATCCTAAAGCTATTGTTGATGAACCTCATCAGAATCAGGTTAGATAAGTTGGGATGGTCAGTGGCAAAAATGTCAAAATATGTTTTTGCAATCAGTTTTGTTGATATATAAGCTATATTTGAGATCTAACAATAAAGTGTAAGATTGGAAAAGTTAATAGTCATATACAATATCATACTTCTTTAGTCACTATCAAACACAATATAACATGATTTTGCAAAATTTAAAATAAAATTAAAATAATTTTTTCCCTTCTTGGAATATCAAAAGAGTTTCCAAGGATACCAGGACAAACAGATGGAATACCAGAAGAGCCCGAGTTGGCGAGCGCAGAGCCCGAGGAGGCGACACAACAGCAACAACATAGTAAGTGCCTTAAACATCCCCATTGCGCATCACTGGGCATCATTATATTTTTTAAAATGTATAATAATATTTGAAATACAATTTGTGAATCGATGGTTTGGTTAGACAATTAAGTTTAATCAGAGGTCCGTCCAAAATTTTTGTCTGCGACTTAGGGGCGGGTAAATCAAGGTTTATGTGGCAAACTCTGATTTCGTATTAATTTTTAGCACAATTTATAAACATCCCACAGTCAATTTCGGACGACGATAGATATTTACAAATCTTTGAGCCTAAATGTCTAAAAACGCGTAAGTGCATACTTTGATTAATCGATGTGAATTTTTTTAATAGATTATATTTTTATATACAGCCAATGACACAACTATCTGGGACTGCTTAAAGTCGAATAACTTTTGATTGAATGATTCGATTTTCGAATTGTTTTCACGAAACTGAAGCTGAATAATTGCCATTTTAAAAAATATTTTTTTCAAAATTTTACAATGTACAACAACAAAGCAAATGAGCATCAAACTTTAGAGTAAATTTAAGCTGTGTTGTAGTGAACTCTGAAAAGAAATACTAGCTTATTCAGATGTTAAATTTAACGCTGAACTCAAATCTGGAATCAAAGTTTGTTTATCTTTTATAGTTTTTGAGATATTTTATTTTAAATAAAGGATATTTTTTTCAAAATAACATTTCTCCAAAAATATAAGAGATAGAAAATTTTGGAGTTCATATTTGAGTTCAGCGTTAAATTTCACTCCTGATAGATATATAATATGTTAAGATTAAAAGATTTTGAATAATTCGAATATAGTATAGCTCAAAAGTCATAAGGGTTAGAATTTTTCTTTCATTATATTCTTAATCTCCATAAAATTCTCTATCGAATTGACTATTTATTTATAAATAAATTTTCAAAAAATATTTTTATATTTCGTTTTAGTGATTACTAAAAAACAATCGAAATTTGACATTTTCGTTTGATGCTCATTTGCTTTGTTATTGTACATTGTAAAAATTTGAAAAAAATATTTTTAGAAATGGCAGGTATTCTGCTTCAGTTTCATGAAAAAAATTCGAAGATCGAATCATCCAATCAAAAGTTATTCGACTTTAAGCTGTCCCAGATAGTTATGTCATTGGCTGTATGTTACCATTGTTGGCGTTTTTGACTGGAGTCGAACGCGCATTTTGATTAAAAGTTAAAAAAGTTTAATTAAAAATATACAGTGTGTTACTTATGAATAAAAATTCTGCCATATTTAAACATTTATTTCTATAAAAAAGATTCCATTTACTGTTAATAAAATTTTATTTGTATTTTATTATTAATATTAATTAACACTCATTAAATTAAATAAAATTTATTAAAATTATGTTTAAAAATATTTATATGTTTTAAAGTTATCAAAATCTGTGTTTAAACAATTTTAATGTTTTTATTCTTAAGTAATGCACTGTATATTTTTTATCATAATGCGCGTTCGACTCCAGTCAAAAACGCCAGCATTGGTAACATATATCATATTGAACTCTGTTATCATTAGTAATGATTCATTACATATAATAACAAGAAATGGTTTTTTTCGAGTATGCCCGATTTTCCGGGTAAATTCCCGAATTACACATTTGAAGCCCGAATTACCCGAATTACCCGAATTTGCATATATAGCCAAAATCAAAATATAATACATTTCTGAGCAAAATATCTGAAATAAAAACGTATTTTATTGAGAGTGTTATAATAAATAATTATTTGAAGCCACGTTTTTATTATAATAACTTAATTATAATAAATTTTATTAAGATATAAACCGGAATGCAGGTAATCGATTGAATCTAGCAAGGTTCTCCAGCCTAGTTATTCAGTAATCCTGTTTAAATAAAGTTTGGAATGGTATTTTCCGGGTAAATACCCGAATTCATCTTTGAAGCCAAAATTATTAGAACAATTTAATCAAAGGGAAATTTTTCATTCTCATCGATTTGGGCAGGCAAATCGAAGATCAGTAAGAAGCCTTACATTAAAGTTCAAATATTAGAAAAATTAATTGTCATTTCGCATATTTTAGGAGATTTGTAGTCATTTTTTAATTTTATATCATTAAAACATAATATTTTAAGAAATTTTCGTGTTTTAAATGTAAAATAGTTCTTATTTTCATGGTTAATTTTGACCCGAATTTTGACACGAATCTGCCTAAATCACACCCGAATACCCGACCCAAATTTCAGTTTTTTGACCCGAAAAAACCATTCATGATAATAACTTTAGACGCTTTCCAATTCATTTCGTGAATATTTTGATTACAATGTTCAGCGATTGCAGATTTCTGTGTTCTTGAATGTCTCCAATATTCTGTCTGTTTTTCGATTTGCTGTTATTATAAAATTTTTTGGTGTAGTGCTGAACTGTGGCAGCATTGTTAATCACGAGCTTGTTTTTCAATAGAAAATTCCATTTATATGCAGTATAACCTCTTAATGTCTAAATATTTAAATAATTAGATAATTAAATTTAAATTAAATAACGTTCCTTTGCGAGGAACAAGTGGGTCAGAATGCGTCGCGGCCCGAGTCTCAGCGGTCCCGGATTGCCGCGGCCCCGACATTTTTGTTTAATTTCCAAAATTATTTCATGCTCGAGGGGCGCTGCTGCCACAGTTCAGCGCTACAGCCCAATTTTTAATTCCAGAATTTTCGGGATATTATATTTTATTTTTTAAATTTTAACACTTGAAGCCTTCTTTTAATTTATAAGCTTTTCTGTCGTTTAATTAATTTCTTTGCTGTTTTCCACGGAATCGTTGAATCAAAGCCGAGTGAGCTTTTATTGAGTCTTAGTATACATATATGTTATTTTGACAAATGAAAGGTGTGCCGGATATAAATATATATTTATTCACCTTCTTTGATCATCACTGTGATCGAGTTAGACTGTTATTTACAGATCAAGATATTTTGCAAATTTTTAACAAATTATTGCCGTTTTTATAAATGTTTGGTTTACAAAAACCTATAGCTCAAGATCCGAACAGATCCAGAATTTTCCAATAATTATATGCCATTAAAATTTTAATTTTGCTTTCATTGAGCTTTAATTATATTCTGTGTGATAAATATAAACCAATTGGAAAATTTTCAACTTACCATTTAGTTAAATGTATAGGTGAAATCATTATTTTTCAATAGGAAATTTGCTTATTTAAGTTTTTGAAATTTTATTTTGAATGCATTTGAATGTATTTAAAGATACAATTAAATGAAATATTGCTGAGACCCAGACATTGAAAGTGATATTATCTAAGTTTTTGAAGAAAAATATCAACATTAAGATACTCTAAAATAGATAAATATTATGTGACTTCAAGTCTGAAATAAGTAATGTACGAAACCGTAAGCATAAGCTTTAAAATTTGTTTCTTGAGGGGATTCAAGTCTTGGAAAGGGCCTGGGGCGTTTGTGTAAGGTGAGATGTGATAGCTGAAAGATGTTATGTTAGTTGTTGTTATAGTTGTTGCTTCGACCCGACGAAAGTGCAGCACGTTTTCTAAATGAAAGTGAATATCGCATAGTTCACTACTACCTTGTCTTATAAGTTGTTCGTGTGTTTTCCATTGCACACAAATATTACTAATGTTATTATCCTTTGTTTAAAGTTTCAACATATCAATGACTTTATCATAGTATGAATTTTTTGTTTTAAATTGAATTTTATTTTCTAGATCTTGACAATTATTATTTTCTATTCAATTCAATCCAATTATTATAAGTTGTTTTACATCGAATTCAGTATTCGTTATAAGAGAATGTTTATTAATTTGAAGTTTTATTTAAAGTTAATAATATTTTTATCGCTGGCAAGTATTATAAATTCAGGTAAGACTATCAGATTAATCATTCACTTTTCCAAACTTTTTTAAACCTTATTGCAATCAAATAATGAATACCAGAATAAATAAGTTTCCAACTTTAGTCACTCAATTAAATTGATGTAATTGAATAAGCATTAGATTAATAAATCAAAAATACCGCTATTTTAATAACTGATATTATGATTTGCGTGAAAATCAAAATTTATCAAACTTTATATTCATTATCATTATTAATCATTCTTTACAAGTTTAAAAATTTTAATATTAATAAGTTTTTAAACGTTTATTCGCCACAAATTAAATGCTTATTTGGTAAGCAAATGAAGTTTTTAGGATTTAAAAAAAGTAATTCTTAAATTTCTAAGTTTTAAGTCAATGCATGAATTATAGTCTGGCAAACAATGGTTATTTCTCGAAATGAAATTGAAAAATTAAATTTAAAAATTGGAGACCCGAGATTGCTCTGATTGTGATATTTGAAAATATCATATATACCCTCTGTGTAAAACATATACCCTATCATGAGTTCATCTACATTCGTCAAAATACAAAATGTTCTCGAGACGAAATCTTATGATTTACCCTTCATTTAATGAAGAATTTGTCATGCCACAATATCTGTGATAAATTTATATGATAAAATAAATGAGTCTCGTATGATAGTTTTGCATGGTTTGCTATATTTGATGAAACTTTCAACCATTTCTATCATATTCCAAATAATTGTAAACTTATTTATTAGTTTTCTATCTTAAATACATTTACAGTCAGATCTTTTAGTTATAAATAGTAAGACAAATAAGTGAAAGAAGAAAATTGATTTAAAGTAATTTAGATTTGAATATAAAAAATAGTAAAACCCATTCATTATTTGAATACCAGTTTTGCTTCAAATTGCATTAGAAATTAATTAAATTGAATGACAGGTAATCGAGCTTATAATTATTTTATAATTATTTATGTTTTTAAGATAACAGTGAATTTAAATTAATAGTAAAAGTTATACAAATTTATAGAGGTATTTAATCCTGAAATAAATGACTTGCACTGACAGAACGATAAAATGACTGAACTATAATTTTAATTAGTTCACGGTTTTAACTCTTAAATAACTTGTTTATCGAATTAACTGATTAAGAATCAAGTTTGGGAAACAATTTCCAAATTTCACAAACAATTGCATAATATTATAGAGAATTGAAATTAAAAATGCAAATCATGTGCCTATTGTTAACTTGTCCTTACCCTTGCCCTCATTACCTTAGCTTTCAGTTGTGAAAGTACTGTTTAAGTTAAAAGCTCTTTAAATTCATGAATTCAAACATTATGAAACTTATGAACGTTTTATTCTTATTTCCTCATTTACTGTTCAATTTTCACAATATGCCAAAAATAGTGCCGCAAAAGGCAAGGCAATGACCCGTTCGAAGAAGTCTGTGTTTACTATGTCTCAAAGTCAGGTAGAATTACACAAAAAACTTTACGCAATGTTGTTCAGCACCTTTCAGCTTATAATTGCATTTTACTGTTAAATAAGTAAATATATACAAAAACTTCAAAAGATTATGTTTAGTTAGATTTTAAAATAACTTCCTGTTCATTTATCATACAAATAAAATTAATAAGGTGGAACCTTTAAAATTGTTTATTTTTTTTCTATTGCTTGTAGAATAAACATTAATTCTACATTGTATAAGTTATTGAAGCTATTCATTGCCTCAAATATTTTATTACCCTAAATTCCGGGGTATAAGCCGCGGCTTATCTAAGGAAAAAGTGAGATTTTTTGAGAAAATAAAGCTTGCGGCTTATACGTAAGGTGCGGCTTATATGTGAAATACAAAATCTGCGAATTTAATAATTTCTAACTTGTATACGATGTGCATATTTTAGGCATAATTATTAAATAATCACAGAATTACAATCAATCACAATGAATAGGAGTATGAAATATCACAATGAAAGACCTTTTAAAAAATTTCTTATTTATTTGCCTTTTAATGTTTAAAACATACTTTAGGTGCGGTTTATACATAACGTGAGGCTAATGTGTGGTTAATATTTTTGTTTTAAATGACGTTATTTCCATCTTGCGGCTTATACGCGGGGTGCGGCCTATACCCCGGAACTTAGGGTAATTATGTCAAAATTTTTACATGCAAATTTAAAATTATCATATTCAAATTATCACAGACAGAAGGAGATGAGGCATCTTTTTTTAACCCGGACATTATAATGTCCCGGGCAGGGTCTGACCGGGACACTGTTTCAAGAGCTTGATTCCAGGACAATTCCAAACCGGGACGTTTGGTCAGTGTAATTGAAATTCTGAATCCATAATTACTGTTTTGATACTTTCATTACAAGAGATTCGGTTTCGAGACTTATAGCGCAATCTTGGATTCCAAACCTGCGAAGCAATATTAATCATAAATAAATATATTAACTATGGTCTCATATTCAGAATGTATAGAATTAAATCCAATCTGTTTTTTATTTAATTATCAAATATTCATAAAACAGAATATCTTTAATAACACATTAAAAAGGCAATGAAAATGCATTGTCATATTTCATAACCAAATAGGATAATCACAGTATGAATAATATTGATGTTTATTTGTATATTTTGTCAGTAAATAGTTATTAATGCGAAAAAATATTTAGAGTGAAATTTTTAAATGATTTGATTTTTTCTCATTATAAAGGTTTAGTATAATATGCAATACATATCAGTGGTGAAAAAATTACAATTATAAAAAAAGCCACCGAAGAATAGCTGCTGAACAAGTGCTGCACGCATTAGCTTTTGAAACAATTATTTAAAGTTGAAAAATAAAATTACTATTGAAACTCAGGTTTAAATAATGCTAAAATAGATGCTATCATTAAGTAGTGCTAATAATATTGATAAATTAGATTTAATATGCAGTTAAAACTAAATTAAAATATTTGTTTATAAAACTTGATCACTCGTTGTCAACTATTTTTACGTGTTCTGCCAGTTGTACCCTATCGTGTTGGTCAACATTATCGCTGCAATTACTTAATGGTGAGATATCACTCGCTGAAGTGCTTGGATTCGACTTTTCTGTCAAAATTATAATAATTATTAGTATTTAACGAATTGAAAACATGATTAGAATACAAACCATTAATATTGTCGATATCTATCTGAATGACTTGCATTTTTGGTGATACCGGTCGTGCTTCCATTGCTTCAGTGATCTCTTTGACCTTTGCGATCACGACTTGTGCTCGCATAGCGTCGTCCTCTAATGACTTGAGCCTGGCCTGTCTCCAGGCCGCCCGTTTTTCTGCCTCCAGAGCTCGTCTCTGATTCGGCGTTAGATTTGATAATTCATTGAAATCGATATCAAATCCGCTTCTTTTGAGTCTTTCTTTATAAAGACGTTCGGCTTTTGCAGTTCGAAAAACTCTGGTATTGTCAGAAGTGATACTTTCTTCTGAGACAAACTGATCCTCTTCTTCGTCATAATCGTCTTCAGCCATAGATATCATTGACTTCATCTGTTCTTCAGAAAGTGAGGCCAACTTTTTTGCGTCTTCTTCTCGTAGTTTTTCGAGTTCGTCTTGAGATAAATAACTGAATCGTTTGCTTTCAGAATACGATTCATTACTTTCCAAAATTTTTGTCTCAGTGCTTGTCTTTGACTGTAATCCCTGTTCGAAACGTTTCTTCTTTTCACTAAACGTAAGCCATTCGGGATCTCTGCTCTTCTGTTGAGACTTTAGCAAGAGTTTTGCGGGTTTGGGCGGTTTGTCAGGTTTCGGAGGTTTAGCGCCCGGTATTCTCGAAGCCATATAAGGGTCGATGAAAGAACTGCTCTCATCAGCAATCGGTGAACTGAATTGTGGTGTTGAAGTCGAAATCGGTGAAGGAGTCCTTATTTTGATAGGTGTTGTCGACCGGGGAGGAGTTGGAGAAGGAGATGGGGAACTGGCATGCGATGAAGGTATTGGACTCACTGAACTCACACGTGCAGAAACGGGTGGCTGTTATTGTGTACAAAAGCAAAAAACAAAATATAAATCATATTAAATCATGCAATCAAAGCGTTCAATAATGTTAAATAAAGTAATAAATCAAAATATTTTTGTTAATCCAATTTCAAAATTAATTTAATAAGTAAATTAATCAAAATTAAGATAAAACTTTCCAAAAATTAATTTGTTAGCGCGCATTAAATTCAACGAAAGCATGCGTTTTGATTTGACTTAAAAAGTAAAAAATGATTATAATTAGAAAAATAACTAACAGTTATTTATATTCATCTCTGTATTGATGGAGAAAAGAATACAAAAACAGTATAAATGAAATATCGATTTTATAAATTGTGAAATAAATTAAAATAAACAGATCTGCTTACAGTAGTGGCCTGTTGTTGTGCATTATTTACACCGGTGTTTACGCCGTGTTTTTTCATTATAACAGTTGTGGTCTTTTGCTCTTTCGTATTACTTGTTTGAGCTGAATATGCATTAGTTGTCTGTTTAGTCAATTGTTCAGCTGCTTTGACCACATCGATCACCTTTTGTTCAACATTTTTACTTTCAATCACATCCTTCTCATCGGTTTTATGCGATACTATACTATTAGGTGTTACAGACTTTTTGTTCACTCCAGGACTTGATCTACTTTTGCTATCGTTTGGTTTTGAATCAATAGATGAGTTACTCATCATGTGTTCAGATTTCGTTGGTGTAAACACGTCGTCATCCTCTTTATCCAGAGATGAATATGATTTGAAACTTCTACTGGAGGGTGAAGTGGGCGTTGGTGTTTCTTTAGTCCGTTTCCCCAAATCCGTGGGTTCATAACCATCACATACTAATAATGTAATCTTATTGCCGGCATTTCTTAATGAATGGACTGCTTCTTGATGTGTGGCTCCCAATAGAGACATGTCGTTCACTTCGATTATTCTCATTCCGGGTTTCAGTCTTCCATCTCTGGCTGCGGCCCCGTTTGGGTTGATTTTAGAGATGAAGACCCCTTCATCATCCCTATCAAATGGATTTCCAGGTTGACCGGTTGCGCCTCCCTTTACAATCATCCCCAACTTCTCTGTGGGCAACTTATTAATTATTAATTCCTATAATAAATCAAAAAAGTATTTATAATTGAATTGAAATTTTATAAATAAAATATTAAAATAGAAACGAAATGAAAATCTACTGAAACTTGAACTTAAAATTTGATCATAAAAGCAATCAATTCTTACAATAGGAATGACTGGCCAGCACTTGAAGCAGTAATTAAATAAAAATTTATCAACAAAATTGACTAATAATTAAGTTTAATAATAAATAAGTTATGAAATAATAAAAAATTCAAACCTTCCATCCCTTGGGCAACAATTCATGCCTAACAGTTAATATGATTTCTTTGACTGGATGTAAAAGAGTATCGACAGCTTCTTTATGAGTAGCCTTCGAGACATCGATTCCATTAACTGCTATCACTCGATCTCCGATACGTATTTTGCCTGTTCTGGACGCGAGACCATCGGCGACAACCTTTCAAGGAATCAAACATTAAATCAATTGTTCAGATCGTAAGGTATTTCTTGAGATTGATAGTTAACATACTTTCGAAACGAAAATCCCGGGTTCGCTCCCACCGAACGGATGGCATGAATGATCTTATAATAAAAATATAATTTTTGTTAATTCAATGCAATAATGATTAACTCGTAATCAATTTAAGACAAAATCACACAAAAAAACATTGGCATCAAATATCTCAACAAATAATATACTGATATTTCTACTGATTATTACGACATCATAAATGATAGGTTCAAAAAGTAATTAACTTTAAAAAAGATTTCTAACCTTTTATAACATGAAACACAGCATATAAATGATTTGAAATAGGACTGAATTATAATGACTGAGAAGCCTAATTGATTTTTGTTATAATAAATATAAGTGTATGATAAACAGGAAATCCAATGCAAATGATTGGTGAAAAAATAATTTCTCCACCCAAATACTCATAATGAATATACAGTGTTAATTTACACTGTCAATTTTACAGACTAATATTTTCTACATTTTTACCCCTCATATATAATAGAATTTCTTGTATATTATACCATAAAAATTGTGGGGAAGTGAGTTTTTACTATATATGATTTATATAAATGCTAATAAGATTATATAAATAACTTATTATATACCAATTTTATAATTTACGAGTAAATTGTAAAAGATTCCACTTTAGCATATTTCTGAATCAGCCCTAAACTAAGTTTATATTAAACAACATAAAAAATAGATTAGACCTAATAAAGTTTATCACAATTAAATTTTCATTTATATGCCCTTTATTAAGCTTATACATATACATGTATAATGCAGTGAATTACAGTTTTTATTTATGAATCATAAATTATCATACACAAATCTCCATTGACTCTCATTGACAGACAATAATTGGAATTATTTGCTATTACAT
>JAUJYR010000124.1:0-11076 GCA_033995805.1 Hermannia gibba
ATGCAATACATCATGTAATTCTACGTCACAGTTCGCCTGCGATTCTGGACAGAAATGTCTTCACATCGCTTACAAATGCAATGGTGTTTGGGATTGTACTGATGGCACTGATGAGGAAAACTGTTTTTCAAACACATTCAACAAAACAAGTCTAACTCCCATCGCTTGTCATAAAGAAGAATTCAACTGCAAGTCCGGTGGATGTATCCCTTCCTCATGGGTTTGCGATGGGAAGAAAGATTGCATCGATGGAACTGACGAGAAAAAATGCAATTCCACTGCTATTTGTCAACCAAATCAGTTTCGATGCAAAAGTACAGGTCATTGCATTCCTCTGGAGAGAAAATGTGATTCGCATTCAGACTGTGACGACGATTCTGATGAAATCGATTGCTCTAAAAGTTCAAAATTCAAACCGACGCTCAATTGTTTTGCTCCAAACAGAACCTGTTTTGGCAAAAACAATAAAACAATATGTTTGGAAATATCAAGATTTTGTGACAATACGGCTGATTGTTATAATGGCTCTGATGAAGGAGGACTTTGTAATGAAGATCACTGTTTCCATAAGAGTTCGTGCAGAGGGAAGTGCCGTAATATCCCGGATGGTCCAGGATTTACATGTTATTGTGATGAAGGGTTGACACTATCTCAAGATGGAATCACTTGCACTGATGCCACACCTTGTGAACAGTGGGGAATATGTAGTCAGAAATGTTTACAATTAAAGTATTCGTACAAATGTCAGTGTGAATCGGGATATAAATTAGAGTCAGATCACTTCACTTGCAAGAGCACAGATTCCGCCACTCCTTATGTGATATTCTCGAATAGACATGAAATAAGAAGTGTTGATTTGAAAACAATGTCTGTCAGACCATTACTTTCTGGACTTAAAAACACTATAGCTCTTGATTTTTATCGCTCTCGCGATGAAAGCATGATATTCTGGACGGATGTCATGGACGACAAGATTTATAGAGGTTTTGTAATTCACGGTTCACTCACTAATATAGAAGTCATTGTCCAGATAGGACTCGCGACTGCTGAAGGTCTAGCAGTTGATTGGATCGGAAAAAATATTTATTGGGTTGAAAGTAATTTGGATCAGATAGAAGTGGCAAAACTAAATGGCAGTTTCAGGCGAACATTAATTGCCGGACAGATGGTGAGTCCCCGGGCTATTGCTGTCGATCCAAGGATTGGTACACTCTTTTGGACTGATTGGGACTGTAAGTATTTTCAAGTAATTTATATTTTATTATACTTTTAATAATTTATTTTTCAATTATAGCCGATGCGCCCCGAATCGAATCCGCTTCGATGAGTGGAGAAGATAGAAAACTAGTCTACAAAGTAGAGTCGAGAGACGGTGCGTGGCCTAATGGTCTTGTTCTGGATTATATGTCTCGCAGAATATATTGGATCGATGCCCGATCCGACTCAATTAATACTGTCAAATATGACGGCACAGGTTTTCATGAAGTCCTCAGAGGTCATGAACTTTTAACACATCCCTTTGCTATCTCTCTATTTGGTAATCACGTTTATTGGACTGATTGGAGAACTAATTCTGTGATTCGAGCAAATAAATGGAATGGAACTGATGTCAAAGTAATTCAGAGAGCAATCACTCAACCCTTTGATATAAAAATATTTCACCCTTCAAGACAACCATCAGATAATATAACATCTAATTGTTCGGACAGCAACGGAGGCTGTTCTCATTTGTGTCTTATCAACAAAAATAATACCTATCGATGCAAATGTCCACACATTATGAAATTAGATTCAGATGAAAAAACATGTCTACCGAATGAAAAAGTTCTACTTATTTCCCGACCCAATGAAATAAAGGGCGTTGACTTGGATCAACCCTATTATCATACAATTCCGCCAATTAATCTACCGAAAGTCATTTCTGCCGGTCAAATAGACTTTCTTGCAAAAGGAAAACAAATTTATTGGGCTGACTCTCAACTAAATGAAGTCAAACGAACTTTACTCACAGGAAGTGGAGTGGAGACCATTGTTGATACAGTCATAGAACATCCCAATGGCTTTGCTCTTGACTGGATCTCTGGTAACATATTTGTCACCTCTCAAGAGTCTCCAAATAAAGCCAAAATTTTTGTATCGAACCTTAACGGAGAATTCATAACCGAAATCATTACTGAAGGAATATTTACCCCACAATCTCTTGCTTTGCACCCATTTGAAGGACTCATAATATGGGCTGACCATGGCTTCGAGGATTCTGATGACGTGGCAAAGAGTAGCGACGCTTTTATATCGCAGGCGGCAATGGATGGCACTTCTGTCCGACAGTTGGTAACTAAAAGTGATAATAAATATCTGGACCAACCCTACAGTCTAAATATTGACTTGGAATCTACACCAAATCGATTGTATTGGGTTAATAAAGGCAGTGCTACGATACAATTCATTGATTTAGGATCCGGTAAAATAACAACAATACTGGATGCGGCAAAAAATACTCACTCACCACTTGAACCCTTGGCTTTAACTATATATCACAATTGGCTTTTATTTTCCTCGCAAACTGATAACTCAATTTATTTGATTGATAAAACTGATGGTAAGAACCAAACAATATTCCGGAACAACACGGAAGATGTTCTTACACTTAAAGTATATGATTCTTCACTTCAAAATGGTTCCAATTTATGTGATAAAGACAATGGAAACTGTACTCACTTATGTCTTATGGTTTCGCTATCAAAGAGAGTCTGTAAATGTGCGATTGGTTTTCATATTGATAAGGAAAATGACACTAAATGTATAGGACCTAACGTTTTCTTAATGTACTCTTGGAATTGGGGAATAAGAGGAATAGTCGGTGAACCAAATGCTACGACAGAACCAATGCTTCCACCGATTCCTAGAGTATTGATGGCTTCAGCTATTGATTTCGTATATGACGAAGGATTCATCTATTGGGTCGATAATGATGACGGAAGTATCACAAGAATAAAAAGAGATACGACTAATCATAAAATCATTGTTAATGGCGTTGAGAAGATTGAAGGCTTTGCTGTTGATTGGATGGCAAACAATGTTTATTGGATTGATCCCGACTATGATGTCATAGAAGTTTCACATCTCAACGGAACCTCTCGTTATGTTATTCTTTCGGGAAATATGGATAAACCCAATTCACTGGCAGTTCATCCACTTCAAGGATATATATTCTGGAGTGATATTGGTCTCAACCCTCGAATCGAAAGAGCATCACTTGATGGCAGTGAAAGAACTTTAATACTTAATAATTCTGTTCTTATGATAAATGATTTGGCCGTCGATGTTCTCCAAGACAAGATCTATTGGTGTGATTCTCAATCAGACACAATCGAAAGAATGAATTTGGACGGATCTGAGAGAGAGATAATTGTGAGCACAAATGTAATCGAGAGTCCCATATCAATCACTATATTCGATCATTTTGTCTACTGGGCTGACACTAATTATTTGGGAGGCTCTATATTGCGAGCGGATAAGGATAATGCAAATTCAACAATAGTTAATATTCAGACTCTAATGGGAGATCATGTAAAGGACATAAAAATGTTTTACAAACGACCGACAACTAAGAACAATGAATGTGCCGCCAACAATGGTGGCTGTCAAGACCTCTGTCTATTCATAGGCCCCTCTAAAGGACATCGGTGTGCGTGCTCTCACGGAAGGATTTCAATTAAAGATAATAAAACGTGTGAACCATATGAAGCTTTCATTATGTACTCCCGAGTAACAGAAATCGATAGCATTCATATTAATGATGAGCAAAATTTGAATGCACCCTATCCTAGCATTACGAACAAAGATCATATGCGAAATGTGATCGGACTGACATTCGATTATTCGAATCAAAGAGTCATATATACAGATATTCAAAGAGGAAGCATAAGCAGCACCTTTTTCAATGGGACCGGACATAAGTTATTGGTTGAAAAGCAAGGATCTGTTGAAGGGATAGTTTATGACCAAATGTATAGTGAGCTCTATTGGACGAGTAATAGTGATGCCTCAATTTCGAGACTTAATTTACGTTTGGAAAGTTCTAAAATTGAGAAAATCATAAAACTTGGTCCAGAAGACAAACCAAGAGGAATTGCAGTTGACAGTTGTGCCTCACGAGTGTATTGGACCAATTGGAACAATAGAAATCCTAGTATTCAAAGAGCTTATTTGAGTGGTTATGAACTTCATTCTATTATTACAACTGACATAAGAATGCCTAATGCTATCACTTTAGACCATAAACTTCAAAAGCTTTACTGGTCTGACGCACGGCTGGACAAAATCGAAAAATGCAATTTAGACGGAACCGACAGAGTTCTTCTTTTGACTGAAACACCGAAACATCCTTTCGATTTGGCAGTGCTCGGAGAAAATCTTTTCTGGACTGATTGGGTGGAACACGCAGTTCTCAGATGCAATAAGTTTACCGGTTCTGAAGTTATTAAGCTTCGTAAGAATGTTCCGCGACCTATGGGTATAATTGCAGTTTCGAATGATACAGAAGACTGTACTTTGAATCCTTGTTTGCCTCTGAACGGTGGCTGTGGGGATGTCTGCTCAGTGGCATCAAATGGAACTATCATTTGCAGCTGTTTTATCGGACGATTGCTTTCATCTGATGGCAAAACATGTGTAATCAAGAATAGTAACTGTTCTGAAACAGAATACGAATGTGGGACCGGTGTATGCATACCATTCGAATTGACGTGTGATGGAGTGTCTGCCTGTCCGGACGATTCAGATGAAAATCTCAATATCTGTTCCACAAGAGAATGTCCGAAAGGATTCTTTCGGTGTTCAAACAATCGGTGTATTTTAGAATCGAAACATTGTGACCAACAAATACACTGCAGTGATGGCAGCGATGAAAGTGACTGTTCTTGTGGTGACGACAAATTCAAATGCAAAGACGGGCCATGTATTGGAAAACAATTTCGATGTGACTCAGGTTGGACTTAATTAAATGATAGACAATTAATGTAATGCTCAAGTATTTTCAGACCCAGACTGTAGTGATGGCAGCGATGAAATAGGATGTGAACGACCCGATTGCTCGAAACACCCGCTGTTTTGGGACCCGCACCAGAAGTTCATCAATTGTCCGTCAACTACTGCTTGTATTCATCCGGACTGGATATGTGATGGACAGGTTTGTTATTTGGTGTTAATTATTATGTGATTCTTATTATTTGTTTAAATTAATAATTAGAATGACTGTTGGGACGGTTCCGATGAATTAAACTGTAAAACCAAAGCCGTTGAAACCTCATGTCCTGCAAACTCTTTCAAATGCCAGTCAACTCAATGCATACCAATGGCGTGGGTCTGTGACAGAGACAATGACTGCGATGATAGAAACGCTACCATAAGCTCAGACGAGGAAAACTGCAACTATGGCTGTCAGGCCGACCAATTCAAGTGCAATAATTCCGATTGTATTCCTAATATTTGGAGGTGAATATAGCCGAACATTGATATATTGAATAACTCATATTTAACAACAATTTGAACCTTATTTCAAAGATGTGATGGTCATCAAGACTGTGTTGATGGCTCTGATGAAACTGAGTCGTGTAGAACTCGTACCTGTCCTGACGATTGGTTTCGCTGTAACAAAACAGGTCAATGCATACCTACAATATGGGTTTGTGACGGTTAGTTCACTTTTCAATCTATTATTCAATTCACTGAAATATGTTTTAATGAAAACTAAAGGAGAGAATGACTGTCAAGACGAACACGCAAGTGATGAACATCCAGAACAGGGATGCAATGCTAGTGTTTGTAAACCCAATGAATTTCAATGTCTGAATTTTCAATGCATTTTACAAAGCTTTTACTGTGACGGAGACGATGATTGTGGTGACAAATCAGACAAAGATCCTAATTGTTCATTTGCAAAGTGCCTGAAAGATGAGTTCGAATGTCGTAATAAGAAATGCATCCCAAAGACATGGCTTTGCAATGGTATATCTGACTGTCACGAGGGAGAGGATGAGGCAAATGGTCTGTGTATTCACAATATCACAACTTCCAAATGCACTGATGGCAAGTATGAGTGCGAAAATGAAATTTGTATTGAAGCAGATCTTCTTTGTGATGGAAGTGACGATTGCGGAGATTATTCCGATGAATCAAAATGTAATGTAAATGAATGTGAATCAGGAATAGTCTGCGCTCAGAAATGTGAAGATATGCCGATCGGATACAAATGCAGTTGTTTTGATGGATTCGAACCTCTAGATGGTGGCCGTGTTTGCAAAGATGTGGATGAATGCAAACTGAAACGTCCCTGTAGTCAAAGTTGTCGCAATACGTATGGCTCATATGCCTGTTCATGTGTTAAGGACTACTACTCTATTGACAGTGGAGTCAATTGCAAAGCTAATAGTTCTATTCCTCCGACCATTATTTTCTCGAATAGATATTATATCAGACAAATCGGAATCAAAGGTCACGACAGCAAACTTTTAGTTCGCAATTTAACAAATGCAGTGGCACTGGATTTTGATTGGACGGAACGGTGTATATATTGGTCAGATGTGACAGCTTTGGGCAGCTCTATCAAACGTTTGTGTGAATCAGATTCTAATGACAATCAAACTTCTAAAGTACAACTTCTGCATTCGGCTACTGTACAAAGTCCTGATGGTATTGCTGTTGATTGGGTCGGAAGAAACCTTTACTGGTGTGACAAAGGAAAGGACACAATAGAAGTTTCCAAATTAGACGGAAAATACAGAAAAGTTTTAGTCAGAGAAGGCTTAGAAGAGCCGCGAGCTATAGTACTCAATCCATATGAAGGGTAAGAAATGGCTGAATTGTTAATAACAATTAGTTATAACTTTAATAAGATTTTGCTTCTAATAACAGATACCTATTTTGGACTGATTGGGGAGAAAGCCCTTATATTGCCAGATGTGGAATGGATGGCAGTGAGTTCACTATTCTAGTGAACGAAAGTCTTGGATGGCCCAATGCTCTCACCATTGATTATATCAATAAACAACTCTTTTATGCTGATGCGCGTGAAGATTACATAGCAGTCATAGATTTCAACGGCAAGAACAGACACCTTGTGGTCAGTCGTAAAACTTCAAATTCGGTTCAACATATTTTTGCGTTAACTGTATTCGAAAATACTCTCTATTGGAGTGATTGGGAAACGAAAGGAATTGAATACTGCGATAAATACCACTGCACTAACGTTTCAACATTAACCACAACAGCACATCGACCTATGGATCTACACATATACCACCCTTTTAGACAAATACCACTACAAATAGCTAATCCATGTGAAAACAATCAATGTTCTACCATTTGTTTACTCAAACCCAATGGTGGCAGTGTTTGTGCGTGTCCTGAAAATTATATTCTACAAAATGACGGCATTTCTTGTGAACACAATTGCACGACATCGCAGTTCGTTTGCAACACTACTTTCAATTGCATTCCATTTTGGTGGAGATGTGGTCAGTAATTGTGATTCTTTTGTTTCCACACAATTAAAGTTTAATTATCGTCTGTTTTATAGACACTCAGGATGACTGTGGTGATAGTTCAGGTCAGTCAATTTCCAGATCAAAATTAATACCTTAATCAATATTTTCAAATCCCATTTTCATAAATCCATCACAAATCCATTTTCATATTTTAAGAACTAATATTCAATTTTTCTACGAATATCTATTACTAGAAGTTAAGCAGTTATACAGTCGTCATAAAAACTAACTAGGACACTTCAAACGAAAATAACTTTTGAACCGATCATGATAATTTGAAACGGTTTTCACCAAATTGTAGCAGGATAATGTAGAAATTGTTTGATATGCATAATGCCATATAATTCATCTTGGCTATTTAGAAAATAAATTAAAATGTAAAATCGGTACTTTTTCAGTTAGTTCCCCCAAAAAAATTAAAAATAAATTTTTCCTAATTTTTTTAATTTAACTTAAAATTTTACACTGATTTCGAATATGAAGTCAAAAAAATTCCAAAACTGACCGTTTTCGATATATTCGACTTAGAATTTTTTTCAAACTTTCAAAAATATTTTTTTTCGAATAAAATGATAGATCATTATGGAGTGGAATTTAACGCTGAATCCGAATATGAAATTAAAAAAATTCTATCATTTTTATTTTTCGAGATATTCGACGTTAATCAAACTTTCTAAGCTCTACCTCTAAACTTTAATAAGCCACGCGCACCAAAATTTTAGAAATAAATTTTCTTCTAACGCCTAATTATAATATCACGTTAAAATAATTTTAGCAATTATAATTTTTAAGTGGAGTTTAAAAAGTTTGATTAAAGTCGAATATCTCGAAAAATAAAAATGATAGAATTTTTTTAATTTCATATTCAAATTCAGCGTTAAATTCCACTCCATAATGATCAATCATTATGCGCTTTGCGTTACCTACTGAGTTATCTACTCAATCCAATTTTGTTTCATAAGACCGGTAATTTCATAAAACTAGGGGTACTTAAAAATGGAACTCGACTTCAGTCCAAAATAGATTGCCGTTTTTATTTAAATTTTGCCTACTGCTATGTAAATATGCTAAATGCCTATACTAAATACATTGTAAAATACTTATTTTATCAACTATTCTGATCGGTTTATATATATATATGTCCTTACATTCAATTTTTAGCTAAATTTCAAATCTTTATTAATTCTTTAATAAAGTAAAACTATAAGGTTAAGTGAAATATTATTTGAATTTTCTTACTATAAATCTCGTGCAACAATACAAACCAAAGTTATAGATCAGTTAAAAATATCAGTGACAATAATTAAGTAACAAAAATACAAATTTAATTATTGATCAGATCTGTCAATTGGCTGAACAATGAGTTCTGAATTATCAAATTCTGGTGAACCGACTGATAATGAAAATAAGAGCGCAGTTCTTAAGAAAACAGCCTTCGATTGGGATAAATTCGATGATAGAATCGATGCTCTCAACGATTTGAGAGAAAGACAGGATTTCGTGGACTTAATGCTTGTCAGTAATGACGGAGGAATAGAAATTTCACACTTGACTGTTATTTCTACGTTAGGAAAGAAAATAACGGCTATTATTGAGCAATCTATGGATTCGCCAAAAACAGAAAGCATTCAATTAGACAATGGTTTTGTAGTGAAAAAGGTTTTACTCCAAGGTTTTACAAAAGCTGTACTTAAATCAGTGGTCGACTGCACTTATACCGGATTACTTAAGATTAATTCAGAGATGATATGGGATTTGACAGAATGCGCGCAATTATATGAAATGCCGTACATTTTAAACGCGAGCCTAACATTACTTATTCATCAAATCGATGTCAAAAACTGCATTCAAGTATTTCATTTGGGTCGAAAACATAAACACATGTGTGCTGAAGCAGCCTATAGTTTCATCAGAACGTATTTCCCAAAGATTGTTGAATATAATTTTGACTTCACATCACTGACTATCCAAGAATTGATGGATTTGATAAAAGACGACGAATTAAATGTCATAAAAGAGAATATTGTCTGGAATGCGATCATTCGATGGGTTGAATTCGATGTCAATAACAGAGAAAATCATCTCAAATCAATTCTCAGTGAATTGCGATTTGCAAGAATCGATTTCTCGTTTATTTGCGACAATATTTTAACAAATGATTTAATTAAAGGAAATGTTGAATATTCAAGAATTGTAAATAATTTCATCAAAGGGTACGAAAAACAATCCTCTCGTAAAGACGGTTACGGAATATATGTTGGCCTCAAACCTATCTCAGTGAGACCTCGTATTCCACATGAAGTATTGCTTGCATTCGGCGGATGGCAAGAAGGGGTGCCGACAAACCTGATAGAAACATATGATATAAGAACCAATCGATGGTATACATCAAAGCTAACAAACAACTTTCCACGTGCTTATCATGGAATCGAAGTAATCAATGGACTTATTTATGTCATCGGTGGTACCAATGGAACAGAAATTTTGAGAACAGTTCACAGCTTTAATCCAATTAACAAGAAATGGTATGAATTGACGCCTTTGATTGAACAGAGATGTTATGTGAGCACAGTTTCAATCAGTGGTAATATATATGCAATGGGAGGACATAATGGACACCAAAGAATCAGAACCTGTGAGACTTATGATGTAATAACCAATCAATGGATACAAATCGAAGACATGAATATGTCAAGGAGTGATGCGAGCGCTGCTGTTCATCAAAACAATATTTACATCGCCGGAGGTCTTAATGACCAAATGATTGAGAACACAGTTGAAATGTATAATCCAATGGACAAGACTTGGACATTCATTCAACCGATGTCTAGCCCTCGAACAAGTCTTGCTTTAGTCGCATATAATCAATCACTTTATGCCATCGGAGGTAACAATGGATTCGAAAGACTTCAAAGTGCAGAAAGATATGATTTCAGGCTTAAGACATGGGTTGCGATCGCAGGCATGAAATCTAAAAGAAGTACTTTCACTGCGTGTGTTATTCAGGAAGAATTATTTGTCATCGGAGGATATAATGGACAAACGCCTATCTGTTTGGTTGAAAAGTACTCTCACGTGACAAAAGTGTGGTCAGACGTGAGAAGTATCAAACATGACAGAAGTGGTTTAGCTGTATGTGTACTCAAAGGTATTTCCAATGCTGTTGATTACACATATATTGGTAACAAAATTAAAAAACTCAATAAAGATATCAGCGATGCTTTCATAGAATCTACTGATGAAGAATCAAATGATGAATTAAGTTAACAATAATGGCAATAATCTCTGTCAACTCAAGGCATTCTTCAATTTATTTTTATAGCCTTTAATTTATTTATACAAAACCTTAGCCATTATTTGATTAATTCAAACAACTGAGTCTTATATATACATAATAAATTTTTAATAATAAATACTAATCTAAATTAGATTAAAACAAATTTTCACATTTGTTTTAATTATTATTTTATTCAAGCGTTGTTTACCACATAGACCGAGATTCGGCCTTTGACCAGATGGGGCGCCAACC
>JAUJYR010000125.1:0-11020 GCA_033995805.1 Hermannia gibba
AGATCTCAATCGAAATAAAAAAATGTTTATTTAACATCGCAAAAATATGCAAAGTATAAATGATTGAGTTGAGATTTTGATCTCAACTCAAATAGAAAACAAGTGGTAAATAAATCGTGGGAAAGGTTATTTAAAATTGCAAAAAAATGTAAATTAGTGCCATAAAAGTTTTTCCTTGCACTTACTATCATATTTCAGAGCAATTAAAATAATTTTCAAAAGTGTAAAATCCAAAAGAAATGTTTTCTCTGCTTCATGAGAATGCAGTATAGTTATATAGGACAGGAAAGGAGTGATAAATAAGACAGAGAGAAAAAATTTATTTATAATTTAATCGATTGCCAGATATTTGGAACGATTTGCCTGAAACAAGTAACAGTATAAGTAAAAATTCGGCTGAGCAATGGCGGTTCGCAGGTGAATCAGATAGTGATGAATCCTGTCTGACAGTGGATTATGATAACAAACGGAGCAGACAAATAGCTGAGACCAGTAGACAACCGAACGTAAAACAAAAGCAAACTAGTGATGCGCCACAGCAAAAACTTTTGAAAGCCCAATACCCGTATTGGCCCCCAATGGCTAACAAAAAGAGTCCTAATGACCACGACACTAGAACTGCAATTGTATTTCTGATTGACCACTTATTGCCAAGTAAGCTATAGACATATATATATATTTACATTATGAAAATAGCAAATGTACGCAAATAAATCGCAATTTGAATAATAAAAATATAGATAAAGTGGCCACATTTAAAAGAGAATTGAATGCAGTTGATGGCAATTACGTAAATTACTATCAACGCAAAAACGCAATTAAATGCAAGATTACAGTATTTGGTTCGGGAAGCAATGAGCTGAGAGCCAAATACAAACGTTTTCTATCTAAATTTGCAAAAAACGTCAAAGAAATTGAGGCCAATCACTGCAGATATTGTTTTCAGCCATCACACAAAGGTAACCCTTGCAACCGGTGTTATTTGTGTTTTCAAAGAGACTGTCGCGGCGCTGTCTGCAAACGAAACCCCAACAATAATGGTAAAGGCTATGATAGAAATTACAAAAAACATTTAAGCTCGGCGAGCAGTGCAGTTCACTATCGCAAGAGATTGGAAAAATTTAAAATACCCAAAAGTCAAACAAACAATCTGGGGGGTGGCATACATTACCGGTACGATTTTGAAGCAGAAGGTAGCAAAGGGTTGACACACGACATTCTGGCTCTGGATGTGGAAAAAGGCGAAGGTTTTGGGTGTCAACCCTGTACTATAGTGGTTATAGTGGGCCACTTTGGCGGACTCAATGTAAAGACAGTATACAGAGCGACCGTAAACAATGCTGAGCATCTCAAGCACCTGAGTTCCGAATATAGTGGCACAGAATTGGAGCATGTGCTGAATGGACTCGAGCCGAATGCTGTTGCCAAAGAGATTTTGGATATTTTGAGTAAGTAATTGTGGTTTTTAAGCATTTTAATACAATTTATTCCGATATTTTTTATAAAAAAGCTTTATTAATTCCTATATTGAATGTGTGTACAGAACAAAAAACAGTGATTGTCCACTCTGGGCGGGAAGACTTTAGGTCAATTGGTATTTCACGTAATGATTTAACCGACAACAATGTTGATATCATTGATCTGGCGCTACAACCTGTACTTCAGGTTAATGGACAACCCGTCAGATTAGCTCATTTAGCCAAAATTTATCTCGGAAAGTGCATCCAGGAGTTCGCAAAAATGACGACTGCAGTTAATCCGACGCGCGGTCACTGCGCTGAGAAAGACGCGCGTGCAACATTCTGCATTTATCGGGCCGTGAACACACTGTTTTATAAGAATGGGTTCCATCCAACAAGCCCAGGATGGCTTCGGATAGCGCCAGTTGAACACCGACTCTTGACAGAGACAGAATTGGCTAAAGGTTTGCAGTATATGTAGTAAAATAGATTTTAGATTTTTTTTGAAACAATTTCTCTCATAAAATTACCAAATACTCTAGCGCGTACGATTATTACTGAACAAAACCGTAACAAAAAAGTGCCACAACATTCATTGTATAAATACAACAAAACTAAAATTTGGATTATTAATTATAAATAAAGAGGACATAAGGTCGATTAAGAATTGAGGCAAAAACATAAGTCAAAAATTTCATTATTGCATTTTTTTCTAAATATTAAAATAGTTTATAAAAATTGATATAACCAATACAAGAATAAAAATATTTGAGTATTTGTTTGCATTCTAATTTGAAATGTGTAACAAGTTTTAAAATTTTCTAATTTTGCCAAATAAATAGAATAAAAAATCAAATTCATCACAAGTTTTATAGTTTTGTTAATTAATCAGAAGTAGAAAGTAAAACAGTCTGTTATTTATAAGAAGCATCATAAGTATCACCATAATTGTGACCAAAAGTGAATGAGATCTAGTTCTCATTCCTTTGTCAGTATAAGTGTCTACTTAAGTTAATCACTGTTAAACATTAGCCAAATATGTAATAATAAGCATATATAAAAAGCATATATTAGTGAAAGGCTTGTAAATGTTAGATATTAGTGATTCTAAAAATTCATAGTCAGACCGAATGCTTAAAACCAATTCAAATCGAAATTACGACATTAACACTTGAAAATCAAAGATTAGAATTAGACTTAATAAAAATTCATATTATTTTGCTATTGTATAACAAAATTGTTATTATAATGTTCGCGAAATATTAATTAGACGTAAAAAACAATTTTCTCAAATCAAACATTAAATTAGTATTTTCAATTAATTTCATCTTTGGTTTGATTATTGAACCAATTAGTATAGAAATATTATCGTCGTATGCGCAATAATTAATGTATTAATTAATTATACCGATTAGTTATAAGAAAATTGTCTCATATGGTGATTTAAGCCTGAAATAAAATGCAGATTAATTAATTTCTATTGAGTTGACAATACTGTAAAAGTGTGCGTTAACTTTTTTGAGATCTATAGTTCTCAAAAAAGGTAATGCAACTGTATGAAACTAAATCTGAAATCCGAGCCTTAAAACAGATATAGATTTATTAAACGATAATAATTTCAAGCAAAGATTTTTTTCAAGCAAATATTTCGAATATTCACTTGTAATAGATATATATGGACTTTAGATCCCAAATCTAAATTATTTTTATAGCCCTTTATGTAACTTTTTAGCTCCAAGAACTCTCGTATTACAAGGTGTAGTTTATTCTAAAAATTAACATAATTTTGGGCTTACAAATGTCTAGCTATATAAAGCCATCATCAAAGTACAGAGTTATCAGAAAGTTTTCAAATCAAACTATCGAGTATACACAATTTAATAAAGCAATGAATGTTTTAATTGTTTACCGATTGCATGGCGTCGACATATTCTCAGTAATTCTAAACATCTCAGTTGGTCATCGCGTTTCTATCACCACTTTGGATAATGTGACGCGATTCCTCGATATTGATGACCTCTACCTCTTGCATGTGGTCAACATTACCAACATTTAAATTAACTCATATATTAAATCATTAATGAGTTTTTATATTTTTTCCCCCTATATTTAATGTTTTCTATGTTTCATACTTTTTTAGTAACTTACTATTATTAAAAGTTTCAAAAAAGTGTTTTTATTGCAAAAAAACATTGTGCATTAAAACAAATGTGTGCATTTGTATGCATTTTTATTTAAAACGTGTAACACGTTTTAAAATTTTTTAACTTTGCCCAAATAAATAGAATATAAAAATCGAATTCATCACAAGTTTTATATATAGTTTTGTTAATAAATCAGAAGTAGAAAGTAAAATAGTTTGTTAATTATAAGAAGCATCATAAGCAAGCACTGACAGCTCGAACCAATTATTTTATAGTCAGAAATTTATTTCGCTTTACGGACAGCAGTCAGCAATTGCGACGCAATTAAGCAATTACTCAATCGAGTAATAACACACTTACATAAGCAGTGTTTCCATAATCGAATGCCAATAGTGTGCAGTGAAATAAAATAGAATTCAATTGTTCTTAGATATTGTTAATATTGTTTGCAATTACTATTTGTCTAAAAGTGTTTGAGATTTAGTCCTCACTCCTCAAGAACCATATTGTAATTGTATTGTCTAATAATATTGACATCATTTATCAAAACTCTAGTCAAATTCTTGTAATAAAGCTATTTCGCAATTAATTGAAACAAAGTTTCGCAAAGTTTTAAGTAAGTAATTAATAACAGAACTAATCGTTTTGGAATAATTGTTAATATTTGTTCACAGTTGTTATCAACAAAAGTGAATGAGATCTAGTTCTCATTTCTGGTTCACTATTTTCAGTGGTGTCCACAATTTGTTCCAAAAATCAAAGAACTAATTAATTAAAAAGTATTCAAGTCGTTAATGTAAGTGTAACAACACATGCACAAGAATTTTCTCTAATATTTTGACTGTTGGATTATAGGTGGAAAAACACAAGAAAAGCAAATTCTTTAAGGAACCAAAATATGAGCGAACAAATGGTTAATACTGTGATTAACGATTTGCCACTGAAACTGAGACTATTGATAAAACAGAAATTAAGTTCCGAAGAGATATTGAGTCCGCGATTTGCGACACCAAAAGAATTCAACTATTGGGACGTGGAATCACTAAATGTTTACTACTCTAAAAATGAGATTAGTGTACAAAATGAAATCGATTTGTTGACCAACGAAATGTATAGAAACTGGAACTATAGAATTGATTCGAATCTAAGGTGTGACCAGATTCCTCCGACAGAGCACTGGTGCAGTAGTGTTTATATAAATCGAAAAGTCCATGTGACATTTCCAGCTTCGAGATTGGCCGCTATTGTCGAAAACGAAAAATCATTTTGCGACATTTTAGAAAAACATTACGCTGCAGTGATTAACTACAATAGAGGAGAGGGACGAATCGTGTACACAAGCGATGGCAAATATAGAGATTATATTTGTCGTCAGTGCAAATCACTGAGCTTCTTGATCATCATGTGCACAAACGAATTTTGCTCGCCTAGCCATGTCTATTGTATAGGTTGTGCAATGAATTTGCTGAACCAAACAGAACTGGCAATGTGCGCCAAAGTTGACTCAATGAGATGTCCGGTAAATGACTGCACGGGTGCCATTGGAAGGTACACTAAAGAGGGTAACAAACCTTTTAGAACTTTGAAAAGTGAACAGTATTTTGTAATAACAAATGCTCTGGAGCAATGCCAATCTTGTAAATATTTTGTCAGAGCTTGCGAACACAGTCAGCATAGTTTGACCTGTGCTAAAGATATTGAAAGTGAAATATCGAATAGAAAACAAGTGAAGGATTATGAAGATGAGAAGAAAAAATTGAAAACAGAAATTGTTGATCTTAAAAATGAGAACAAACAATTGACTAAACGGATGAAAGAAGTTAAAAAAGGAATAAAAGAAATTAATGGAATAAGTGAAGAGAAGAAACTAAAGTCGGAGATAAAGGCGATCAAAACTAAATATAATAGTTTGGTTGAAGAAAAGGACAATTACAAACAACTGGGAATGCAAACATTAAAAGAACGAAATCAAGAAATTAAAGAGTTAAAGCAAAACAAGCTTAGATTGGAAAACAATAATGAGGAGTTCAATATTGAAATAACAACACTGAAACAGCAATTAGAACAGAATCAAGTAATTTTGGATGAAATAATGAAAAACCAAATGTCTGTGCTAGTTAACAACAAGGCGACATACAAATTCATCAGAAATGAAACTGAACCTCAAGAAATCAGATTTACGGACTTGGAAAATCGTGAACTATGCATTAAAATGATTGTAAATAAAGATACCACAGGCAAAGAGTTAAGAAATGCAATCGCTGTGAAAGCTGGTATTCATCCAAACAGTTTTGGTGTTTTTAAAAGTGAAATTGAAGAAATACTAGATCAAAACTTACTTTATCAACACCATTGGTTGCCTGATCAGGTGTTATACTTGTGGCAACCACTCGTCGACAATGGGTTTTATGCTAAGGCCTATATCTCATACAAGAAGGAAACTATTAAGATTGATCGACATACACTAAGAAGTTTCTATGATCTTAAACACAATAAGCCGCAGCAAAAGCAGAGCATTCAGAGTTTTATTAATGAATCGATTGTCCAGAACTTGTATGAAATCGAAATTGACGAACATGGTGTTGAGCAACCGACAGCTTTATACTGCAAACCGGTTAACAACAGTGATGATTAAAAAACATAAAAGTAAATCAAGCTTAATTCTGTTCTTACTTTAAATTATCCAATTAGAAAAAAAAATTCAAACAACTTATTATATGTTTAGTTACTTAATTATTATGTATTAAAACACTTCTAGCACTAAACAAGCTAGAGCTACATTATCTAATTAATTAAAATAATTAAAATTAGTGTTAATAATTAGACAAATATGTAATAGTATTAATATATAAATCAGTACAAGGCTTGAAAATTTACGAGATCAGGGATGCTAAAAACATTTAGTGAGACCGAATGCTTAAAAGTAATTCAAATCGAAAAGAAGATATCTTAAAATTAAATAAAATAACGAGAGTTAAAAACAACAGAATATTATTTTGCTATCGAATGAAGAAATTATTCGAGTGATCGCAAAATATTAATTAGACGTAGACAAACAATATTCTCAAACCAAAAATAAATATTGTCTTCTCTGAGTTGAGATCTAGATCTCAACACCAAATCATTTTCAATTAACTAATAATATCTAAGCAAAGTACTTAAATGTTGAAATATAATTAACAACTAAAAACTATTATTAAAATTAAATAATTAAAATTACATGTAGCTTTAAAACTATTTCTGATATTGAAATTTATTTAGTATTCTGATATTTGAGATTTAGATAAATATAATATTCCTAAAATCAATATTGTCTGGTTCTAATATTATAACATAAGCAAAAATTACATATACCAATATTATTTCGTTATTCCTAATGATTTGGCTTATAAAATCAACAGGTAGGTAAAAACTATCGAATAGTTAAGATAATAATTAGTTCTAGACTTCAGACAAGGGTCGTTTTTTAATATCGATGGGAAAAGAAAGACCGATATAGACACACATGTGTCGAACTATACTTGTTTATGCACACACACAACGCAATCGATACTTGTAAACATTCTGTACATGAGCAACAAATGTCTAGAACTTGAATTGCATATTTTCTAATTTACAAGGATTGCAAACCAAAAATTGTGCTTAAATTTAGCAATTTAGCAATTGTCTATGCAATAAATATAAAAATCTGACACAACTAAACAATATGTAGCCTTGAAATAGTAGTTAACTTATTTTAAAAAAACGAACAAACACGAAACGCTGCGAAATATTATTCAATATGAAAAGCGATATAATTGTCTCCTCCTTAATGCCGTAAATCTATACAAAAATGACAGTTGATATTACTTCTCAGTATATACCGACTAAGCGAGCACTCTTGCTACGCAAAATCATGTATGATTACCATGTCTAGACATATTTGACTTAGACAGCATTAGTGCAAAGTTGTATTTTTCTAAACATTACTTTTTGACAAAGACAAATTCAGACTCATAGAACGCCAGGAAATATTGAGATGGATGGCAAGAGGCAAAGTACTTATACAGGAAACAGATTTGGCGTTAAACCAAAAGTAAATCAAAGGATTGGTTACTGTCAAAGATGCAGAAACCATGACGTTAAAGCGCCATTCAAAGGTATTAATTAAATTCGGTTATTTATTGAAAAATAAACTGAAGATAAAAACTTTAAACTCTAATCAACGTATACTGCTCTGATTACTTGACCAACTATAGGTCACTTAAAACAATGCCCGTATAAAGCGTGTCCCTGTGAATTATGCGCACTTGTAACCCAAAGAAGGGAACTCGGAAAGAAGACAATGGCGCTTAAGAGAAAACAGGACGAAGAAGAATCGATTAATGGTGTGAATCAATTACTTTGCGTGAGTCATGCTTCAAGTCTTGACAACCAACAGGTGATTGAAAAAACAGCTTCTGTTACGTCTGGTCTCGAAACTGACAGCACTAACATTAGTGACGACAGCGATGGAGAAGAAGCTTCACTTTGGCCAAAAGTAAAAAAACTACACAGAATACTGCCACTTCCGGCAGAACATATGGTAGGCTATCTTTTGATGACTATCTTGAAAGACAGCAATTGTGACCAAGAGTGTGCAATGTTTAAAATAAAAACTTGTGAGTCTATTTATAAAGTCGTATTAAATAAATTAATTTATATTGATTAAACATATGCTTAGCAATGACAGAAGCAAATACTTATCTCCTGGCTGACTCTACTCATACTAAGAATAAAATGCCATCTAAGCAGGAAATGGTATGTAGCAAAGTGCTTCCATTATTGACAACGGTAAGCAAACCGCTTGTGCAGTCTTCACCGCAAAGCAAGTCAATTGAATGCCAAACAGTGGAACAAACAATTGACCCTCAGATGCTAGTTATACTAAGCCGTCCAAACACAACAAATGATAATCAGCCGTCAGCAACCATTGCCTTGGATCCAATTGATTCCGGTATGACCAACAAAATTGGAGATGAATCGCAATCGCCACAACCATTTATTCAGCATATTCAACACAACACATTGCCAGCCACAACAAATGTTAATCAGCCAACATCAAGCACTACTACGTACCCAATAGATGCAGTTATGATCAACAGAGATGGAGATGAATTGCAACCACCACTACCACTTCTTCACATTAGACACAACACATGCAAAGGTTACATATTGTCGAATAAAAATCTACCAGCAAAGCGTGCCCGCAAAAGCACTAACAATCCTTACTGACAGAGTAATAATACTGTATAAAGTTTGTTTTTAATTCAAATGTATTTGAAAAATATATAGAGCTAAAAAAATTTATACCATTTTAATTAATTAAATCTGAACTCTGAGCCTTAAAACAGATATAGATTTATTAAACGATAATAATTTCAAGCAAAGATTTTTTTCAAGCAAATATTTCGAATATTCACTTGTAATAGATATATATGGACTTTAGATCCCAAATCTAAATTATTTTTATAGCCCACTATGTAACTTTTGAGCTACAAGAACTCTCCTATTACAAGGAATAGTTTGTTCTAAAAATTAACATAAATTTGTGTTTAAGAATTTTTTGCTATATAAAGCCATCATCAAAGAACACAGTTATCAGAAAGTTTTCAAATCAAACTATCGAGAACTATATTAAATAAAGCAATGAATGTTTTACTAGTTTACCGTTTGGATGGGGTGGATGTTATCGCCTGCTATTTGAATATCGCAATCGGTCATCTTGTGTCTTTTACCAATATGGATAATGTGACGACATTCATCGATATTGACGACCTCAACATACTACACATCGTCAACATTTAAGCTCATACAATATTATCACAATCAAACCTATATATTACGCAATTATTGATTGTTTTCTAAATTTTATTTTGCCAAGTCAGCCATTAATCATATGTAAACTTTGAGATCTATAAATCTCAAATTGTTAACAAATTAATTGTATTGTTTATTTCAACTAACTTTTATGAATAAATCTTGAATTAATCAATTTGCCAATTAAATTTATTTAAATGGAACTAAATTAAATGGAAGTCAAAACAATTGAATTAGTAAAGTAAAGATAGTTTAAACACAGTTATTGAGTACTGAAAAGTTTAAGTAGATCTTAGATCTATATTTTAGTAATACTTTTTTTCGGGAAAATGGAATAGCTCGATATTGTCAATTGCGATTACCAAATTAATCGGCACATCAATTGCATTGAGATATTCTCTGAATGTCGTATTCGTATTGACGTTAAAATTGAACTTATATTGCAATTTATGATCAAATTTCAGACCCAAAATACTATCAATAGTTTTCGGTGTTATCAAACACATAGTATCCGAAATAGTCATTGACCTAATTTGCTTACAATTTTCCAATATAGAAATAAGTCCGTCGTCTGTTATTTCACCAGTACATTCTTCATCTGTGTTGATATTGAAATCATTCTGCACATTTAGTCTTTCCTTAATGATTGTTACATCAATCAATTGATTCATTTTTGACAAAACACGCATTGTTTTGTCAGTGATGTTTAAATTTCGAAAAGTTTTTGTAGAGATTGCGATTGATTGCATATTGGGAAAAATTTTGTCCAAATATTGCAAGTCATTATCAGTCAAATAGTCAGCACATAAATATATCTTTTTAATATTTTGCATACATATGAATTCTGCATCCAACATTACTGGGACTTTCAAATGTTCTGGAACATGATGCTCACTTTGAACTACTAATTGACACGAAGTTATTTTACCGAAAGTTTTTAGAACACTGAAAATATGCTGTTTAATAAGTGAATAACTGTGTTGTTCAATAAATAATATTGCCAAACTTAGTTTTGCCAGTTGTTTACATTTATGCCCGATTATTTTTAGCCAACGTATTAAATACCCATCAGGTATTGATGCTGCATTTATATCTAACGATAAATCGTTGAGATTTTTAAAACGACTTATTTGTTGTAGAAGTTTTCCATCAAAATCAGCCAAACGTAACCAATCATAAGTGATGAGATGCAATTCACGGATTTGATTGCAATACACATCAGCGAAATATTCAAAATCATCGAAAAGTATTGCTTGATTGATATTTATCACAAGTTTAGTGAGTTTGGGATAAGCGTTATAACATATTTCCATTGCTATAACTGATATTTGATTAGAATAATAAGATGTCATATTGTAGCTGTACTTATAAACTATTGTTGATTTTGTATCGCTGTGGTCACGATAACGTGAAAAACGTATAGAATCCAAGTGTAGACCGCGTTTCTTAGCAAAATATTCAATCATCCGGTCATCACAATAGTCAAAACCATGTCTATCATCCATAATAAGTGTTTTTAGGTGACAGCAGTGATTACTTATTATGTCGAGAATTTTGTCACTCATTATGATACCATAG
>JAUJYR010000126.1:0-11017 GCA_033995805.1 Hermannia gibba
CGGTCAGACGGACAAATATATAAGTTCGAAATTTTTCGAAAAAATTTTTCCATTGCACTAATCCTTATATATAATAATCAAAGTTTGTCTGTGTGTTTGTTTGTATCGCTATAGGAAGAAGAACGGTAAGTCATAGAGACATGGGACCTTCACATAAAGGTCAAGCATGGTCATGAGATGTGCAATCACTCCCCAGGGCAGCAGGGCCTCAATCTAGCAGGGGGTGTTAAAAATTATACACGTTATAGGAATTATCTCGGGAAATAGAGGGCATTGAGTGATGGAACCTTCACCAAATAGGCAAGTATGATCAGGAGATGTACAGTTATCCTTCACCCCCGACAGGAGCCCCTCCTAAGGAGAGGGGGGTCAATTTAATAAATTATTATAATACATTTCAATGGGAAAAACTACAACTATTACACCAAAAATTCGCCTGACACCAAAATACACCTGCACTAAAAATACCCCAGGGCAGAAAATACCCCTGGGACCAAAAATACCTATTACACAAAAATATCCCTGATGACAATAGCAACATTATATTAAATCTTTCAATATAAATTTCAATCTTAACTTTAAGTTTGTCATTCTGTCGTGGGGTCTATTGGAAGGAAAAAGTTAAGTGATAGAGACATAAGACCTTCAACAATAGGTCAAGCATGGAATGAAGGCGTGCAGTCACCCTCTTCCCCAGAACAGGGGGCCTCTTTCAAGGGGTAAAATTCGAAAATGTTTTAAAAACACCCTTTTCACTTATGACACCAAAAATTCCTTTCATGCTTCCAAATTGAAAAGAACTCCTCATGGCAAACACACAATATATCCCTGTAGACCCCGATGCCTAAAATAATTTTCGTAAATTTTAAGAGTTTCTAACTAGTAGGATTAAAATATTATAATAATATGATAATAATATATCAAATATTATTTCATAATATGAGCTTAAAGTTTCATTGAAATTTTGATTTTGAAATAATAGAAATTTAAATTTTACCAATATTATCAAAATTACTTAAATTGCCTATATTACCGTAATATTACCACTGAAATTTATGTTATCGTAATTTTACAACGCTACTTCTAACTAATAAGTTCATAAACTTGATAACAGTATGATAGTAAACCTTTCAAAATAAAAAAAGAATATATATTTTGTCCTATTGAAAGCAAAATGTAAACAATAACATGTGAAACATATTCCTTTTTTATTTTGAAAGATTTATATGAGAAGCGTTGCGAAATAATATTGACTTTTTAAACAAGTATATGTGGCAGAATTATTTAGAGAGCGGTACCTTGTCACCACTGGTCTAAAAATCAATATTGATTTATTACAGTTAACTGGTTTTCAAAGAAATTTTTTTTTGTAAAACTATGGTAAACTCTTTTTTATAATCAGATATCAAAAAGCATTAGGACTATATGCAGATTTTATTTGGCCTTAGGGTAATGATGTACTACATTTTTATTTAAATTATTCTATCGTATTGCGTTAAATGTACAGGGTTGGCATTAATAATTGCCTCCACCCAGGAAAAAACTGTAAGAGATAGACCAAAATGGGTTTCATTTTAAGATTCTACATTAAAAAATACATTAGAGATACTTTTTTGAAATTTCTAAGAAAATTATATTCAGTGAGAATCCGTTATTAATACGGTTTTCCCTAAAAACTTTTTAATGTTTTCTTACAACATATTTTTATTTAATTTTCGACATTCAAAGAACTTCCTTCAATTTATTGACCAATATTTTAATGGAAATTGGATTCTCACTCGCCCCAGCACACACATTTTTCTCAAAGGACAATAATCATTCCTTACGGGAGCTCGCCTAAGCTCGTATCGCATTTACAGGTCCATATCTCGATAGAACTCCTTAAAATAGAAAACCTCGCTCTGGGCCCAATTTGATAGGGTGTCCCGTTCGTGAGCTACAGTCCTTCAAAGACAAAAGGATACTGAGGTGATTGCGTGGAATCGGAATGTCATACCCTGGCAAGTGATACCTCATTGGAAAGCTCTTTTCAAATCAGTTCTAATGATGCGATACACAATGTTTTGCTATTTCAGGAAATGACTCTAATGGCATAAAGTCATTTTGCAAATATAAGAATCCAACATTTTCAACACTTTACCCCAAATCCTCCGCAAATGTTTCAATTGATTCTAAAAGGACACAATGTCTTCTATATAACCCATTTCACAAACTTCCGGGGGATTGGATTATTGGATTATTAAAACGTATTTGAAAAGAGCTTTCCAACGAGGTATTATTCGCCAGGGTATGTCACCCCGTTTCCACGCAATCACCTTAGTATCCTTTTGTGTTTTGGAGACTGTAGCTCAGAAACGGGACACCCTATCAATTTGGGGCCCAGAGAGAGGTTTTCTATTTTATAAGATCTAACGACAAATGTCACTGATGAACCCCTAGGCTCTTGGGTGTGCTCCCATAAGGAATCCGGATACTTTAAAGTTACGTCATAGAGCCTCTATTCGGCAGCATATTAGATAACACATTATTGCATTCAATAATTCATAAACTAAAACTTATTTAACAATTATAATCAGAGATGGGCATCTAGAGGTGTTCACCATACTTTCGGGGAGAACCTTACAAATAGCTGACCCCCTGGCCACCCCCTTAACCCATCTCTGATTATAATCAAACGATTATAGTAACTATTAGTGAAACATTGTATTTGGATCTTTTCCGGTCAAATTCAACACAATTTGCTTCGTTATATTTTAAAGCAATATCTATTACCAAATTAATGCTAATTTCATAAATAAATTTGATTTATTTATATGGACTTTAATATATTATTGAATTAACTTTAATTGAAACCTTAGAATTAAATTTGGTTAAAACCAAATCTCTGATTACTAGAGGGAAATCAGAATTTAGTGACCCAAAATGTAGTGACATCTATGTTGATATGAATTAGTATACAATCATTTATTAAAATGTAAATATTAAAGCAAAACACGTGAACATTACAAATAATTTGTCTGAAAATGTGTTAAACGATAATCTCTGCATTTGATTAATGATAATATAATTTCTAATGAAACTGTATCTGAACATAACTATTATTAAAATTTCTCTCTTTAATTAAATTATTATAATTAAAATTAAAACTTTTGTTTTATATAATTATGTTTTACTGTATAATACCTATGTATTAATATCACAATATAATGTATAATTTTTCTAACACTAGGTGTCATTAAAGTTTAGGTCACTAAATTTTGATTTCCCTCTATTATTTATTCAATAATTGGAAATATTTTTCATCCAATTATTACGTATTTATTTTAGGCGCAAACTAATTTGATATTATACTATAATATATACGTAATAATTATACGAATATTATTCAGTGCATGCATTGCCATAACAACACAGTCAACTGTAGTTGAAAAATGGCCGAAAAATTCTTTTCAATTTTTGAATAAATAATATCAAATGTTATGACGAAAGCATATGTTTGTACGCATTCACAAAATTTGGCGCATTTTCTCTTTATTGTTATTCACTATTCATTGACAAAAACTTGACATCAGTTCATCACTCAATTTATTTGATATTTTACTAATTTTTAATTATTTTAAATTAATTTTATCCATAATTTTATCATTTAATTGAAAATCAATTAAACTTTTAAAGAAAAAGCATTTAAAGGGCTTTAAAGTGTGAAAATGGGATCAAAAATGAACCAAAAAATGTTTGTAATTAAAAGAGACGGACGTAAAGAGTCGGTGATGTTCGACAAAATCACTTCCAGAGTGGAGAAGTTGTGCTATGGGTTGGACATGAACTATATGGACCCGCCGGCCATCACTCTCAAGGTATTAATCATTGAATCAATGACTTAATCAATTTTTTACCATTTGTTCAACTTTTCAAACTTCAGGTCATATCAGGTCTCTATTCAGGCGTAACGACTGTCCAATTGGATGAATTGGCGGCAGAAATCGCTGCAACGATGACTACCAAACACGCAGACTATGCAGTACTGGCGGCCAGAATTGCAGTCTCGAATCTGCACAAAGAAACGAAGAAGAACTTCTCGGAAGTGGTGAAAGACTTGTATGAAATGATAAACCCCGGAAGTGGTAACAGAACTCCTATGATATCCGATCACATCTACAAAGTTGTGATGGAAAACGCAGAACGATTCAACTCTGCCATCATTTATGATCGAGATTTTCGTTATAATTATTTTGGTTTTAAGACATTAGAGAGAAGTTATTTATTGAAAATTAATGGTAAGATCGTTGAGAGACCGCAACAGATGCTGATGAGAGTGGCTGTGGGTATCCATGAAGACAACATCGATGCTGTCATTGAGTCATATAATCTCATGTCTGACCGATGGTTCACTCACGCGTCGCCCACGCTTTTCAATGCAGGTATTATTCATTGAAATCTTTTTTAAAAACTACTTTTTATGCAAAGCCATTGATATTTGATTTAAGGCACTCCACGTCCTCAACTTTCCAGCTGTTTCTTACTGACGATGTCTGAAGATAGCATTGAAGGCATTTACGACACTCTCAAGCAGTGCGCTGTCATCTCGAAAGCTGCGGGAGGTATAGGTCTGAATGTGCACTGCATTCGTGCCGCCGGCTCTTACATCGCCGGAACTAATGGCACATCTAATGGATTGGTTCCTATGCTTAGAGTTTATAACAATACAGCTCGTTATGTAGATCAGGGCGGAAATAAAAGACCTGGTATTTGACTGATGATTAAGATTTAATGATTTTAAAATAGGTATAATTGATATGATTTATGAATTTAAGGTGCATTTGCCATATATCTGGAGCCATGGCATGCAGACATATTCCAATTCATTGATCTGAGGAAGAATACCGGCTCTGAAGAACTGCGAGCTAGAGATTTGTTTTATGGCCTTTGGATTCCAGACCTGTTTATGCGTCGCGTAGAAGATGACGGATTTTGGTCTCTAATGTGTCCACACGAATGTCCAGGTCTTCAAGACTGTTGGGGTGAAGAGTTCGAGAAATTATATGAAAAATATGAAGGACTTAAAAAATATAAGAAACAAGTGAGAGCTCAGGCGCTGTGGTATGCGATCGTTGAATCGCAGATCGAAACTGGAAATCCTTATATGGTATGAAATTTAAGTTTTATTCTTATTCAATAATTGATAAATGCTTTTACAGTTATATAAAGATCACTGCAATCGTAAATCTAATCAACAAAATTTGGGTACAATCAAGTGCTCCAACTTGTGCTGTGAAATCGTTGAGTATTCTTCCAAAGATGAGATCGCAGTTTGCAATTTGTCTTCGATTGCTCTCAACAGATATGTCAACAAAAATACACGAGTTTTCGATTTCAATAAACTAAAGGAAGTAACAAAAGTGGTGACCCGTAATCTCAACAAAATCATTGATTTGAATTACTATCCAATCCCTGAAACCAAACGCTCCAACTTTAGACACAGACCTATCGGTATTGGTGTTCAAGGATTGGCCGATACTTTCATAGCAATGCGTCACCCGTTTGAAAGTGAAGCCGCAAAACTCCTTAACAAACAAATATTCGAAACCATATATTACGGAGCATTAGAGGCCAGTTGTGAATTGGCTCAAAAGTTTGGTCCTTACGAGACATACGAAGGGTCACCAGTTTCTAAAGGCATTCTTCAGTACGATATGTGGAATGTAAAGCCCACTCAATTGTGGGATTGGATTCAATTGAAACAACAGATTGCAAAACATGGGGTCAGAAATAGTCTATTACTGGCTCCGATGCCCACCGCATCCACTGCACAGATTCTGGGCAACAATGAGTCAATAGAGCCCTACACTAGCAATATATACACACGAAGAGTCCTTTCCGGCGAATTTCAGGTCTTTATTAATCAGATATAAAACGTGAATTGTAATTCTTATTGACTCAATAGGTTGTTAATCACCACTTAGTCTTAGACCTCACAGACAGGGGATTATGGAATGACGACTTGAAAAACGAAATCATTTCAAATCACGGATCAGTTCAAAAGATTAATGATATTCCACAGGATATTAAGAATCTGTATAAAACAGTTTGGGAAATATCACAGAAGACATTACTAGAAATGGCTGCAGATCGGGGGGCGTTCATCGATCAGAGCCAATCACTCAATGTGCACATCGCAGAGCCAACGATGGCCAGAATCACTTCAATGCATTTCTATGGGTGGAAATTAGGGCTCAAGACTGGTATGTATTACTTGCGAACCAAACCAGCGGCCAATGCTATTCAGTTCACTGTCGATAAGACAAAGTTTAATACTTTGGTTACCAATGATTGGATGTCTGGCGATCACAAACCAACCAAAGAAGAAGTGCTGTTGTGTTCGCTGCAGAACAAAGACGACTGTCTCATGTGTGGCTCTTAAATATATTTTGAATTTTATTAATTTTATCTTTATTTTTATCACTTTTAAATGTTTGTATTGATTGATTATTTTTTGTTTTATATTTAATTGACTTTGAAATCAATCAAATTTGTAGTCAAATTTTGTGTCGACATTCGTGAATCAATTTTTGAATAATAAAATTAATCGAATGTTTTATTTACATAACAGAGAACTGAAAGTTTGTTTTAATCACTTTCATACAGAATATTGTGAAAGAAATGATTTTATAATGTATTCAGAGATAATGTCCTGCCGTAATGCCTCGCAATCCACAAGTCTGCTGATAGGGTGAATTTTGTTATAAGCAGAGGCAAAAGCAAAATTCACCCTATAAGCTATCAATTAACCAATTAAATTTACTTTGATTTTTAGACTTAAGTTGTATTTATTTATCCAGTACATAAAACTGGCAAATAGCTATAATTAGAGCTGAGAGAAATGCGGGGCAATTCTATAATTTTATAACAGACCCCCTATATACATTGATGTGATTACAGTGAAATCTCGCTATAAGGAATCCGGTTATAAGGAATATTCCGCTATTAGCAACACATGTAACAAACTCGGTTGGTTCGACTATATCTCTCACGTTAAAAAATCCGGATATAAGGAATCTCTTTACAAGAAATTTTCCGCTATAAGAAACAAATTTTGACTAAAAATGTGTTTTGATTTTCTCGGTATTAGGATTTGTTTACGTGAAGTCATTTTTAATTAATTGTTTTTATTTATTTAATTATAATTATTTTAGTGGTTTTGTGTCATTCAATGATTTTGTCATTCAAAACTATTTAACCATATATTTTTGAATGTAACAACTCACACATTATTAAAGTGGGCTAAAAATCTTATTTAAAAATTACTCTATATATGAAGTAAAAATACATTATAGTGATATGCCTTTGCCCGGAGTTTATATTTATTTGAAAGAATAATTTCTAATTATTATAAAGAATAGTTTTTATTATATAGACTCAAATCTCTATACTAAACTGGTTTTTAACATAGGATTTTAAGTCTACATATAAAAAACTGTTTATAGTTTAATATATTTTAACCAAGATTGGGCGAACGGCAATTTTTTTAGGGGAGGTCTGGGCGGGGGCCAACTTCTAGTGGGGTCTAGGAGAGGGTCAAGCTAGGGGGTCTATGGAGCCAGCTTCAAGAAAATACTCTTTTAAAATCAATTATTTTACTTAGGGAGAAAATACATAATTAGCTAATGGCTATTCTTCCACATATTTCTCGATGTGATAATTAGTGATAAGCACTTGAAGTAAAAAAAAATTGCAAAAAAAACGCAAAAAACATCGTCATAGGAAACCTATAAACATCATTTTCGGCTTATTTAAGTCATTTTAAGAAAAGAAGATTTTTAACTTATTTAGTTTTGAAACTTGATGTGTTATTTGCGAACCACTGGTTATTCTATGTGTGCACAATGGATTGTATGTTATTTGCAGTGTTACCAGATTGTTTGAGGGCTTGCGGGTGACAAAAGATCTCAAAAGGGGGTCCAAAGAAACATTTTTATTAAATTTCTTAAGTTAATAGCTTTTTAAGGTCATAATTTTGTCATTTTTCACAATAATTTTTAAATATAGCATCATGATTTAGTTTTTAACATAATCACACCATTTATGATATTTCTTTTTTTAGTTAAATATCAATTTCTTTAATCTTTGAATAATTTAAAATATTATTAAGTACAATGTCACCCTAATAATTGATTTGTTGGGGGAAAATAGAGCCTCAAAAAGGGGACATTCCCCCTCGGCGGGGGACAACTGGCAACGCTGGTTATTTGCGAATTTCTGTTATTTAACGGACTCAATAACATTATAGATTCCATAGAAGCGATCGGTGCTTTACAAATCACTTGTTATTTACGAAATCTGTTATTTGACGGTGTGTTATTTGAGGAAATAGACTGTATATATCAGGTTGTCAATTAAGTCTTTGCCGTTTTAAATAGTTTATTTGAGCCTCAAATACAAAAAACTATTGATGAGAAAGCTAAGTGTAAATATTCAATCGAAAGAGGAAAAAATGCTCTTCCAGAATATGTGAATTTTTTTGTTACGTACTTTTTGAGCTATTAGCTTTTTTCCAAAGCTTTGACATTTTTTGATGCTTTAGAAAAGCGCTAATTGCATGAAAACTCAAGCGAAGAATTTTATATCTGAATACTTGTTTGAAAGAAGAAAAGTCAATGTTTAAAATCTGTTATTATTCAATTTTATTGTCATTGAAAATTTTAGTCTATAGAAGCTATTCAAATGTTGTGCAAATTGATTTGAAAAATAATTTCACAATTTACAATTTCATCCGAAATTTGCATTAAATTAAATACAGTAAAAACACCGAAAATGTATGAAAATGAGTGTTTCGGCTTTGAAATCATCCAACATAAAATGTTTTAGTTTAAAAAGTTAAAAAATTTTCTCAGATTATGAAAATGCTAAAAAAATTATTTTTACAAAGATTCCCACAAATTTTTAATGCACCAATTGGTTAAAATTTCTAATGAAAATAAAATTGAATAATAGAAGATTTAAAACATCGACTTTTCTTCTTTCAAACGAGTATTCAGCCATAATATTCTGTACTTTAGTTTTAATGCAATTAGCGTTTTTCTAAAGCACCAAAAAATATCACAGCTTTGGAAAAAAGCTAATAGCTCAAAAAGTACGTGAAAAAATTCTATCAGCACATATTCTAAATAGCATTTGTTCCTCTTTCGATTGAATATTTACACTTAGCTCTCTCATCAATAGATTTTTTGTATTTGAGGCTCAAATAGACTATTTAAAACGGCAAAGACTTAATTGACAACCTGATATATATATTTAAAATTTTAAAACTTCAGGTTTGGTTATTCTAACATGTACGGGGCAAGTCTGACAGACCTGATCACTGCCTCAGACTGATTAGAAATTAATAAGTTAATTTTTAGTTAAATATAAGTTTATCAATAAAGAAGTATTTTTAGCAGAAATACGGTCCTTGCCTGTCTAAGACTTTTTAATTCTTATAGCAAAAATAAAATACAAATATTTTAAATAAAGATATTGAAAAATAACAAATATAATACAGATATATATAGCATAATACAGTTCACCCTCGGTAAAATCTTGAGCCATCGACTGGTCTTCAGCCGGACTCACTTTACCATTGGGAAACCGTAACCGATCGGGACATTTTCGAGTCCTGACGGGTCTAACGCTATTCATGATATTCGGCTTGGATACATCAATAGTGTCGCTGTTCATATGATAGATCGACCCAATACTGCCATTACTGTTATCATTATCTCGTGGTGAATAATAGCACTCTTCTGTTTGACTTGGAGTACAGGTTTTTTTGAGCCTATAATTTGTTTTCGCACAAAAAAAGGTATTGTTACTCCATATTGACTGTACGACTGCTTATTGGTGTCGTCAGCGTGATTAACTGACACGTGTTGTCTGACAGTCTGTTAATCCAAACATAAGGTCCATCATATCGTCGATTCAATTTTCCCACTGTTATTTGCTTCAAAACTTCTTTCTAAACATTTATAGTGACTGATATGCATGACTCTGAGTAATGACGAGTCAAAGAATTAAACATATTTATCAATTAGTTTATTATTGAAAATATTGACACTGAAAATGAATAAGTATTACTGTATTACTTGTATTTCGTTCGAATATTAGTATGCACGCACTCTGTAAACTGAAAAACAATAAATAAATTCTAACGGTTGTTGATGCATAAATATTTAAGAGCACGAGTTTACAATGTCTGAATTAATACTATGTTTTATATAATTAATAGCGTGACCAGACGTCCCTCATACACCGGGACAATACCGGAATTGCCTGCTCTGTCCTCCTGGAAGTGTTAGGTATCACGGGTTGTCCTGGAATGGAATAAATTATGTTTTATAATAATATAATCTAAACAAAAATAAAAATCTTTAAAACTAACATTTAATGCTGAATCTCTCAAATTATATTTTGTTTAAAGTTCAAGTTTATTTTCTAAATAAGAGATTTATTGTGTCTTTACTATCTAAATGGCATATATTTGCTGATCTGGCTATTTTATTTGTGGAATTCATTGAATTTATGAACTAATTGAAAATATTGTTGAATAAACCAAAATAATATTGTTTCAATGTTTTCAGTTGAATTCTAGTACATTTATTGTAATTTTTTATTTTAAATATTTGTTTGACTAAGATGTTAATTTTCGGGACGAAATTTTGCGGCCGGGGGAGTGAATGAAGTTTTGATCAAATGACCAGCACATCCAGAGGAATAAAAGGCCCAGGATCTATTTACTATTTAGTTAGTGAGCTAATATTATGGAGACCTATTAGTATTGTTAAGCCTCGCATCGGTTTTGCTGCCGGCGGGTTTTTTCCCGAGAATATATAAAAATACTTTTTATAGCACCTCTTTTGCCATTATTTATAATAATTTTGGTATTTAAAATCAGATATTTTTTGATAAAGTCATCAAAAATGACATCCGTTCTGGAGTTAAATCCAGGGACGTGTCTGGTAATCTGATTTTAAATGTATGTGTA
>JAUJYR010000127.1:0-10999 GCA_033995805.1 Hermannia gibba
TAAGGTTTAATAAATCATTGGTTTGGAAATGAATGAGTAATTAATCCAGGAGGAGAGGACGGTTTGGGGTGAGTATGGAAAGGTAGGATTTAAAGAATTGTTGTATAAATTAATTGGAATGATTTTAAATACCTAACACTGGCGCAGTCGGTTACGGGCTTATCGCTTTGTTTAATAATTAGAGATATATAAATTTTTTTCTACTTTTCTACTATAAAAATGATAAATAAATTTTGGATTTTTTCGGGGGATTCAAGAGCTCGAATTCGCCGACTTAATCCAAACACAAAAAAATGGTAACATAAACTTAAATATTAAAAATGGTGTACTGTATTTTCTATATATTAATTGTTTCTTGTTTATAGTAAGAGTTTCTGGAATAGAACTTTGATCGAAATTATCGATTAAACCTTTAATATAACTGTAGTCTAAAGAGAATGATTATTAACTATTAAGTATATTCCTAATATTCCTAGATTGTGCAAAATATTGAGCTAAATATGAGTAGTTAATCAAATTATTTGATGATAATGAATGCATAATGAGAGGTAATAAAAAGGAAAAGTATAAATTAAATTTTAAATTTTTTATATAAATTTAAATTATATGAACTACGTATTGGAAAAATAACTTTCAGAGTCAAATAAGTTAGTGATGTAATTAACGTTATAGGGAAAATGTTGTAAATACTCAAAACCATAAAGAAAACTATTCAATGAGGAGCCGTAAATTGTTTCTTGGATTTACTAATAGAAACCTTAACAAGAATATGTGAATATTATAGTCTTATACTGTGAGTTGTGGATTTCTCATTTAATTTCAAAAACCCAGATTAAATAAAACATTAAATAAAATATAAATAGAAGTTGATAAGTGAGAAAACTTTTGTGCTGCAATAGTTATAATTAGAAAAGTAATGTAAAGAGAAAGCAAATCTACTTTAAATTGATTATTAAGAATCCTTTAAAGGCATGGAATGCAAATGTGTTTGACTATCCCGAGACAGCGCATAGATTTCTACAAAACACTCCTCCAGATCTTTACTTTGGCAAGTTGTGCGTCAAAGCGATCTGTTAGTTCTTACCTTTTTGCGGGGTGGTAATTAAGTTTAAATAAAATAAAATTGAAAATTCGCAGTTTAAAGTATATGAGTAATCAAAGATTAACTGTGGTTAACAAAGAAGTGCAAATAAATTGAATCACTGATTCGAATTATTTATTGACTGTCAATTAACAATAAATTAGTGAACATCAAATCAAAATTGAGGAAACAAATATAAGAAATTACCTACAAATAAAGGTAATTGATCTTAATTTATACTAAAAAATTACACTAACAAACTTTACATTAAGAAACCCAAATTTAAAACAAAGCTAATAAACTTTAGAGAAAAGTTTTGGATTATAAATAATGAAATCTACTAACTTTACATTGAATTATATATTTATAATCAAACAATTAAATAATTAATTTATAATACAAAATAGAATATATTTAAGTAAATTAATTAAATATCTATTGTTGAACTTCCTGTAATAAATTATTGTGTAATGATAATTTTGAATAATTCACTTAGTCAGAGTCGGATTCCAAATTGGGTTCATATTTGGGTCCAGGTTTAGATTTTAATTCCACCTGTGGGATCCAATCGAGTCGGGTTAGGAACTGACTGTCCCCGTTGCATGCCGCCATGAAATGTAAGCACCGAAGGTAACAAGAATCGTCGGTGTGTTGTCCCCCAAAGAAACGAAATATGTCCGCCGTTTGCCAGTCGAAGTGGTTAAGTAATAGACCAATTCGTGTAGGAACTGAATTCGTTGACATTTTAAGTGCCGGATCAAAAATGTACACTTCAAATGAAAGAAAAAATAATAGTTATATTTTATCATTTCATTAAAAATCTTAATAATAAGGAATTCTATAATTACCCCTTTTGGTATAAGAATTTTTGCTTTTGACCTTGTGCGAAAACTCTCGGTTTAAGATCAGAACATAACAATGCATCTTATTTTTCATTTCAATGCATTGTTTTGAACTTTTACTACTGGACAATATGGTCAAAACACAGACAGTACATTTTATCTCGTTTTTGAAAAGTTTATGTAAATCAGTCACTACGTCCATATAATCTTTAGTTTCATCCAAGGAACGATTAGCACGAATATTATATTTTTGTTTTTTATGACGTTTGGAATTCGATGCGGTGAAACCAAATATCCTAGAGTATAATTTGAGGTGAGATGATTGCAATAGTCGAAAGCGATTAATAAATGATCCGAAAAATTGATGTTTTCCTGTTCCGTTATCCCTTGAATAATAAAAACAATAAGTATTCAATCAAAGATTGACTTCAAGCTACTCACTTCTCGAATTGCAGATTGCTTTGCAGAATACGAGACGCAGTGAATTCCTTAATTAAATTATTGAACTCAGAAATACTAGTTGTTTGGGTTTGATTTAGATCAAATTGAAAAATTTGTCGGAGTTCATCGTGTTCATGGTCAATGATTGTTGTGTTCTTAGCAACCTTGGCACCCCATTCGTCGGCAGTATTAAATTCTCTATTTGGTCGACCTGCAATATAGTTCTTTACCAAAGACATTGATATTTCCTCGAGGGGATTCGTTGTACGTATAGGTTTTCGCTTGTAGCTTCGATCCGCTATATCGCAAGCTTTTACGAAACTGATTTCTCCATCGTTTCGATTAAACCCCCTATCTAAAATAGGTTCCCATTGAACAATAAAATAATCTAAATCGTCGAGACCTGTTTTTGGGTTTTGCTCATAAAAATGTGCCAGGATATGGAGAACAAAGATGGGATTTTCTGGTTCATCATCAAATTTTTCAGTAAATGAAATGATATTATTGATCCGTCTCCTTTGATCGTATGCAAGTTTGAAATTTCTAATTGCTTCCAAAACCAAGGTTCGTTGATCTCGTTGTTCTAGTGTAGGATGTTCTTCAGAACGGGAAAAGTCCATACAAAAGACCCTTTTAAACCAACGAGTTTTTTTTAAATTGAAGAAGTTCTTTTCCAGGAAAATCAAAGGTAGGCAGGTAAACTGGACCTTCTATGTTGAGATTCATAGAAACTATTGTGGGTTTGGGTTCCACATCAACCTCGTAGTTATAAATGTCATCATAAACCAATCCTCTGAATACTTGGATATGATCCTTTTTAATTTTAGTCTTAGTTGCACTAAACTGCCCTAAAATCATAGAGTGATTCAGTTTCAATCGATAAGAACAAATAGAACAAAACATACCCTTATGGTTCCGTTTAGCTGTGACTTTGGTTGATATGACAGTTGGGGGTGAGGAGCCAGGGGGTCTTTGTTGAATGGGCTCTATAGTTTCCGTTCGAGGATCTGTTAAAGGTTCTTCTTCCTGCCTGAGAGCGTTGAGATCAAAATTATTTATGTTAGAATAATGTGGTGGTAATTCGACCGGGTTTATTCCATGGTCATCAGGACTGTGAACAGTGGCTTCTACTTGATTTCCTAGTCAAGGGAAAGAACCAATAAACAAAACAATAAATTAAATCAAGTTTAATTAACGTATGGTAAGGTTCCAGTATCAATAACACTACCTGTGTTTGATTGTAACGGCGACCCTGTGTCTGTTGGAAACGGTTGACCAGTTGATAGCCTTATATCTAAACCAAAATCCCTTGAAAGGGTAGTCGAATTAGACGGAGGAGGAACCTCATTCGCCATTATGCCGTAAAAACGACTCAGAGGTGAAAGTGGATGCATGGTGTGACTAACTTGAGATGTAGTAGATGGCAGTGGTTTAGACTTTTTGCTTTTCCTCTTCTTATCCATTAAGCTGCGTAATACAATTATAGTTAATTGATGGAAATTTTTTACAAAAATTTGAATATCTCCGAACTGGATCATTGAATAGTTTGATTTTATTATACCCTGAGATAGAGGAAGTATCGGTGAATATTTCTAACCGGCCAGAATTTTTAGTGTGAACTAAGTTTAATTTAAAAAAGTGATTGAAATAAAATCAATAGATTTAACTGTATCAGATATAAAATTGGCAAAGTATATACACCGCCCTATAATTAGCAAGACAACTAAGTAGAGTAAGAGTTGCACTGCCAAGAAATTCAAAATACTAGATAATAAAAACCCACTAAAAATTTAACAAGTATTTTTCAAAAATTATTCTGTTTCAATTGAGAGAGTCAGTAGTGGTTCAATGAAGACTACACAAAAAACTTAGACCAAAACTTGAAATGAGTTTTAAGAAACATACAGTGAAATAAGTTGATCAGTACAATATACATTCTACGGAATCAATCAATTCAAACTAGTAAAATGACTTTGACATCTTAAGCGCAAAAAGGAAAACAGAATAACAATTTAAGCAGAATAATAACTTATAAAGAACTGAATTCCCTTACTTTTTTTTCAATGGGAGTTTGGTCCAATTTGGTTGTTTAGTCAAAATAGTTTTAGATCGAACCGTACTAGTCAAATTTTCCTCATATATGTGATTTTCAAAAATAGGCACTTGCGGTACAAAGGTTCGTCCAGTCGAAAATCTGGTGAACCCTATTGACACCGGGTGTTGAATGGGAGTCATGGATTGTGATTGCACGGTAGGGGGAGGCATTTGAGGCCTAAGTTGCTCAGAAGTTGAGTTCACGTTAATAGTTCCAAAAGCGGTGGTCAGTACGTTTTCCTCGAAGTCTATGCTGTTGTCTGATACAGCGGGGGAAAACACTTCGATTTGAGGGTTTAAATCCAAATTAAGATTGGGTGCCCCGTTAGTTGCTGGGGCAGGAGCACGGTGTGGTGCTACATCTGCTATTCGGGGATTATAATGCCGTTGTTGAAAGCCATACCAGCTTTCAAGTGGGTTAAAGGTAGCCCTAAAACTAGGGAGTGGTGGAGTTGGCCGAATTGCTTGTGGTCGTAACAGTCGGAAACGGTAGCCTCCAAGTGGGAATTGATTTGGATTTTTGCTCGGATCACTCATAGTAACTTAATGATGTTTGTTATAAAAAGTCTGCAATAAAACATTAGAATAATTATGAAGGCGTCTAATAATATAATAAAATCATTATTGAAAATACTATTTATTTGTATACTAATAGAAAATATTATAGGAAATAAGTAAAATATTAGATTACAATCAGATAATTGTTTAATATTAAAAACATAGATTTTCTTGTAAGAAGTAACTAAAATCTAATTAATATATTTTATCCAACAATTTCCCTTGTTGGCGACGCAACTCCTCAATTAATATATCTCGCTCCCCCACAGCGAATTGCAGTTCCGTTATGTTGCGCTCTTTCTGTAACAATTTCTTGTTGAGTTCAATCTCTTTTTCATTTGCTTTCAATTTAAGGTTAACTATATCTCGCTGGTGATTTTTGTTGACAATTTTAAGTTTACTACCTTTAATGAGAGCTCCAGATGCTAATCGATTGAGATTTGGGACTACTTTAGTATAGGATGTAGAGGGAGATGATTCTCCGGTGGGATTAGAATTTAAATTTGACATCTATAAGAAGAAAGATACATAAAGAGATAAATTAAACTGAACTTTAATAATACAACAAAAAAATGGGGATAACCCAAACAATAACTGAATTTATTCCGTTATTAACCAAGGGAAATCAAATGAAATCTACAAGAGATCGCGAACTTAATTGTAAAATCAATATTAAAAATATTGAAGAGGTCAAAAGTGGTTCATGACGACCACACTAGGACCCAAAGTAGAAGGATTGATAATTATTTGTCACAACTTTAGCATAGTTGTGTGTAATAAAGGAAATCAAAATGAATAAATTAAAAAACAATGAGGCTGGAAATATTTTAATTAAGATAATCTAGGATTTAGTAATACATTTAGATGCATACAATGTATAGTGTAAACTATTTGGAAACTAAATTTATCAACTCTTGAATATATTTATCCTTTTCGCGCAATTTTTTCTTAAGAGCAATAATCTGCTTTTGATACTCTATTGCTCGAGCCAAAAGCTTAGTCTCTCGCGCGTCTGCTCGAGCTTGAAACTCTTTCCGTTCCCTTTGAAAATTGCGGATATTATTACAGAACCGGCGTTTGGTTCTAACTCCTACTTCTGCTTGTGCGGATTTTTCTTTAAGCTGTCTAACCAGGCCAACAATTTTATTGGCGGGCACGGCAGCAGGAAACGCTTCTCCTTGAGGGTATAGGCGTGAAGTCATGACTGTGAAAATAAATAATAATTTACATGAATATATAGTCGCAGAACTATAAAAATGGATCGCGCTATACTACCGCCACAGATCTAAGCAAATTCTATGGATAATGACTGTCAAAATAATAATTGACTTTGATTAAAAAGAAGTGCTCTTTAATAGAGTTAGAGCAGAGTTTAACCCCTAACACAATAATAACTTCTTATACCCCTGATGCCAGTAATTACCTTATACCTCCGAAAACAATATTCGATTGCGCTAAGACAATACAACAGTTAACTGTCATAGTCTTATTTGTTTTTATTTAAAAATACACATTAAATAATTTAAGAGATATTAAAATACACAGTACAGTGCCTGAATTAATACTGTGTCTATTGAATTAAGCACATATATCATAATCCTTTATCAAATTTTGATTTTCGCTAATTAGTATTGAGTTCACATTGAAATTTTGAGAACATTTAAAAGTTTCAAGAATAAAATAGGAGGCAGATAAATGGTGCAGTCATTGTCTGATAATAGCCTTAGCCTTCATCTGTTCAGCCCTGCACTTGTCCTCATCTGACTTAACAAATATAGTGCTAATAATTAGCATTAACGCAAACTTAATAGGAAATGTTTTCAATTTTCTGGAACTTGAGTTTGCATTGAATACAATACATAAATGTATAGAAAACAATTATTATATCTATATTTGTCATCGCATACTTGCAAATGAATTGTATTATGATTTGATTTAATAAACTAAACAATAGACTTGTCTTGTATTCTGAATCTAAGGAAAAACCTGTTATTTTCAATGAGTTGATGAATTAGTTATTTAGAAAGCATTACAAACCAACATTATAGGAAGCCAAACAATGCATGACTGTCTCAACCATAACTTGATTATTGTGTTAAACATTAATTATAGCATTGGTTTAGTGCTAATCACAAATGGATTCTGTTCTGCATATGAGATACTCGAATCTACTGAGAAAAAAATTAATTGATTCCTAAGAAAAATAGGCATTTGAAAGTGGCTTCAAATATAACAAAGTTGTAAAACTTAATGTGAACTTGATGTTGATATTACGCGAGTCTTATGTAATTTCCAACAATAGTGGCCTTAAACTCAACAATTTTTTCAATGTGAACACAAATAATTTGTTTTAAGATGAAATGCAAGGAGAGTGAAGTAACGCTTGATTCTCCACATTTTCCATCTGTCTGTCACTTTAGCTTCACTACAATTCTATATCTACTTATTATAACAATATAATAAACTTTTTCTATTTATAGTTAGTCTGAAATTAACTCTCCGGTGAAAACCAATTCTATTGGATAGGATTTCGCGAGAAAAAAAAATTCTTGAACTCATATTATGAAAGCAATAAAAAATAAGTCACTTTTACATCATTTTATAGGGATTTCTAATTTATTCAATACTTCATTGAATCCACATTTACTAACTTTCATGTGAAGACTTTTTATGGTCATTAAAAGCAGCTTCCATATCACATCATAAAGTAGTAGTGATATCACTATTATTCGTGTGAGTGTTCAATCACTGCACGTCATATGACTGGAATGTGTGCGCATAACAATATCATACAATCGAAATTTTAGGACTTTACGGCCTAAGGCGAGGGCTTTGCACAACACATTAGTATAAATATTGATTAGTAATAATTATTGAATAACATTGCAATCAATACTAATGACAACTTTTCATACGTAAAACATATGCAAGGGGTATTGATATTGACTTTTGAACAGACCTTACCATTAGTTGAACAATAATTATTGGGAAAAAAAATAATGAATCAATATTAGACACAACTGATTCTCACCTCTCTATAGTTGTGCGCAATTCTGATATTTCACTTCTATATAACAGTCTTCACCTAAAATTGTGTCCAATGTCTGCCTCAGTTGACTCTCATATTGATTTTGGTGTCAGTTCTGTCTAATTCTCTCTTCTCTTGATTCCACTCAAAAACAGTTTTCCTAACACTAAAAGCTTTAGTTTTCTGCAGATTAATAGTGAACACAACACAAGAGAAGTATATGAACAAAGTCTGGAATGAGTTTGCGTTGAAAACAAGCTCTAAAACTAATACTTAGTTTATCATCGATTATAATTTCCAGTGGTGGTGGTCTCAAATTCAATGAGGGAAAGCCATTAAAGTGAGGGCAATTCATGTACAGTCAAGTAGAGGTACTTTTTAACTGTTATATCACTACAACTCTCAATGGGTCTATCAATGTGTGCCATATATTCAACACATATATTATACATAATATTGTGAACAAATCTCACTGAAGGCAAAACCAGATTTGATGCCAAGACATATATTTATATACATATAGAAATCAATGCCTTCAACATTCATATATTTTACACTATTATTAATTATATGTAAATATCACACAATTAATGCATTCAATACTACTATATCTACAGCAATGATATATCACTGTTTCCTACAAAGTCTGATTCAATCAAATCATTAGAACATTACTGATAACAATTGTAGCATAGCTTTTATCATTCATTTAATAATTATTAAAAACTACTAAAACATTTAATTGTAATATCGATTTAGTTAAAGTTCTGGAAATAGGGCTTAAACTGAAGTGAAGTAAACATTTGTTGATATAGTAATAGACTTACCAAATGATATATCAAATGATTGTTAACTGATTGTTCAGTTAGTTAATGATGAGATGATTGATTGTGTTAACACAATTCTCATTAAATGACAATTACTTAAATGTTAAATAATTGTTTACATTCACATAAGTTCCTAAAAAGCAAAGCCAACATATTATTTGAAATGTGTTTGAAAGTTGGACTAAACTCATAGCAATATCGGTTGCAATGTCTGGCATAGGACTCATTCATGTGCCCAAATGCAGTCAAACCAATATATTTTTTACAAAAGCACTAAAAATATTCCAAGTCATGTGACTAGCATTGAAACTTGGCTAAGGTGAAAATCCTGTCAAGACTGTTGTTGGAATCACAGTGACGGAGCCAACACACACTCGCACTTTATGATCATCGATTTAGCTAAATTGCTAGCGGTTATGCTTTTATAAAAATAATTTTTTGCTTTAATTACATGAATAACTAGTTATTTAGATTTCCCGATAAACTTATAAATAATACTAAACATTATACTCTCATAATTAAATAAATGCAATTCACTTATTCTACTTTCAATTAACTTTCAAATAATGAACTGATTGATAACTATGTTTTATTGTTTGACTCGACATTACTCAGAGTCATGCATATCATATTCTGTAGAAGTTTTGAAGCAAATAACAGAAAGTTGTGAACAAAAATTAAGACCCCGAGTTTACTATTACCAAATTATTAAGCAATTAAAATTTGCATTTCTAATGATTACCTCGATTTAGGCAGACCTTGATTTTGGCAGCCCATTCTGGCTGTACCAAACAGTTGACTAAGTTGAGGTCAAACTGTATTATGAATCACAGAAAATTTAAAATTCTATTCATCTATTCAGTAGAATAGATGTAAAATGAGCACAGTAAAATGCCAATCATTGTAATAGCACTGTCTGTATTACAGCATAAATCCCAAAAGCAGTTTCTTTTTCTTCATCACCAATTGCCTGATTGGCCGAAATGAGTCCTAAGATGACTGAAGTGATGATAAGCGGTGCCAAAATAATTACTTTTCTGTTGACCCAAACATTAGTATTTACGTAATCTGAATATTTTTCATGAATACAATATTGGTAGGAAACTAATAAACTTAAAGTTATAAATAATGATAAAATAGCGGCTACAACTCATGTAGGTACACTTGTTTCGGTTTCCTTATTAAAACATTGACACAGTCCTTGTTTGCAAACTATTAAATAGATTGAGAAAAATGGGGAAATATTTAATGCTGAATAACTAAAAATCAAATAATGATAGAGCAATTTGAAAGGACATATGTCAGATATAGTAATTGAATGATTTTCAAGCATTTTATAGCTTGTATCGTTGCTGTTGTGTATTCGGATACGGTTCCAGTTGTTTAATATTACTGATAATTATGGATAAACTGCATTCTGCGGTTCCCAAATTCAATATTTCTAACTTAGGAATGAAAATATTTCCCTCAAAGTTGGTCTGGTTGAAATGCAAATTACCATCTCCCTTCAGAGGTGTTCTACAGAAAACTATTAGCCTAACTTTTTTATATTCATTCTGATTAATGAAACTCATTTTTGTTAACATATCTGACTTTATCTTAAACAATCCAATAAGTCTTCTGTCTAGATCAAATACGGTTACTTCTAAGTAAGAACCAGTTGTTACAAAACTGTCTGTGTATTTACCATAGGTTAATACCACAACATACTTATATTTTGCTGAGTTTGCATCGCAATTATCATAGTATACATTATCATCATCTTTATGCCCAAATATTTGATCGGCAATAAGTAATGCTATAGAAAACAATATGAATAAGAATGCAATCAAACCAAACATCAGAAATGAAATCATTTTAAATGTGTTTTTAATATATTTGCTTAAAATTGGATCAATTAAATCATTTGCATATTTTGTTTATTTAACCCTTTCAGGACCGTAATTTAAACTCTATTTATGCACTTAAGGACCGTACAAATACAACAATGCTTTTTTGAATTAATTTAAAAATGTGTAACCAATCAAAAATGAGACAAGGACAAGTTGGTATAGGACTACAACAGTTAACTGTTGTATGGTCTTAGCGCGATCGAATCTTATTTTCGGAGGTATAAGGTAATTATTGG
>JAUJYR010000128.1:0-10981 GCA_033995805.1 Hermannia gibba
GGTACTTAAGAGATAAAAATGGTGAATGCATTCCAGAAGATAAATGTCCGGTTATTAACCAATGCAATGCTCCGAATGAATATTTCGGTTGTGAACCGAGAAAATTACAATGCAAGCCATTGTGTGATAATATAAAATTCAATGGGTTGGTTAATTTCTATTTTGAGTTCCTAAATATGTGTCGCAAAATTAGCAAAATAAAACTTTTACATATTACAGTTCTTGTCCGGATGAATGCGATAATGTGTGCACCTGTTTAGACGGGTATTTGAGAAATAGTGAGGGCGTTTGCGTTCCCGAAGATCAATGTCCGGGTGCACTCGAATGTTACCGAAAGAATGAAATTCCTGGCTGTGAATCGACTACATATAAATGCAAACCCATTTGCGAAAACAAAGATTATGACGGGTGGGTTAATCTTGAGATAATCTTAAACTTTTATTTGTTTTCCTGTGTAACCAATTTTTATTGCTACTGTGATAATTATATTATTGACAAATCTACAAATTCATATCTTGATTACATAAAAAAAATAATTATTTATATCTTGAGTGACATGATTGGTAGACCAATTTAAATATGATATATAAAATAGAATATTTATACTTCATTTACAAACTATTGAATATAGACCTGCATTCAAATGTTAATATCAAATACGTTTTAATTTCATTTAGGCATTATAGAGGGTTGTACAGATCGAGTATGTCATTGATCTAATAAATTTTGTACACGCAAAAAATTCATATAACTGAAATACTCATAGTTGAATTGAAAAATACAATGATTGTTATTAAAATTGACCAATGGAATTTAAAAGAAATTACGATAAGCAATTTCTAATCTTTTAGTAAATCTATTCTATAACATCTCAATTTGTTTACTTATCCTAAACTCATTTGTATTATAATAAAACTGTTCATTTCCCTGATATCTTATTATAGTCATTTTTTTGTATATAAGAAACCGTTTTCAAAAGACAGACTCGATCTGTATATCTAGAGATCTCGATCTCTATCACATCTAGTTCTAAAGATCTCGATTGATAGTACAATTTTTCAAATTACAAACAAACAGACAAATGGTTTTTAATATACTGTATGTAGATGCCTAATTATACTTGATATATTATTTAAATTATCTATCAAATTAAAGTAATTGAACTTGACGCTTTGAGGAACAAAGTGAAATTGAATAATTATCAAAATATATTCTTGAATGATGATAGCATATTTTTAATTATAAGTGACTAATTTAGTAGCACAGAGTATTTTTCTGTCTTGTGCCTTTTAGGTCAGTCATTATTTGCGATGTAAGGGGCAATTTTTAGGGGCAAATTTACTTTAGTGGCATTGAAAATCGGGTTATTTAAAATAAATCAACTAAATTATGTCTAAAATGAATTTCATTAATGAAAAATAGTAAGTATGTTCTTGTATATGGGATAATTTTGTCAGTGCTTTAATCTGTGTCTGACGTTAATTCTTGAAATTAACTAGTAATTTTTATGACAAAGGGAAATAGATGATAGGGGCTATTATTGATGTTAGTCAGTATTTTTTGTGTCAGAGGGCATTTTTGGCTATAAGAAATACTTTTGTAGTTAGAGAGTATCTTGGTGTCATGTATCACTTTTTTATGAACTTTTATTTTTATGAACTTATTGGTGTCAGCAATATTTTTAGTGTTAGGGTGTATTTTGGTGTCAGGGGTAATAGTGTCACACCTCCTGATCATGATCAAACTTTTGGTGAAGGTCACATGTCTCTATGACATCTGGTTTTCGAGACTATAGAGGGTACAATAGACATACATAAGAACACACATTTCTCGTGTTTATATCGTAAGATTATTTCTCAATAAGTATTCTTTGAAGATAAAATAATACAATTTTTTCGCATATAATTATTCTTTAGATTTGATTTACTATTTCTGACATAAAATTCAAATCAAATCATTACAGAGATTGTCCGGATGAGTGCGACAATAAATGTACTTGTAAAGATGGATATTTAAGAATTGGTTTAGAAGGCAACCCTGTTATACCCGATAGTGAATTATGTATCCCAGAATCATACTGTCCACCTAAATGCAACCGACCGAATGAGCAAATTGGCTGTGAATTGATTAACCAAGATTGCAAACCGTTATGTGTGAATAAAGGACATAGGGGGTTTGTAATTTTGAAAATTTTTATTGAATTATAATGCACCCTATTTTTTATTAATATAGATTTTGTGACAGAAAATGCAATTTTGGGTGTACATGTAAAAAAGGTTATTTGAGAAATAGTAAAGGAGTTTGCATTCTAGAAAAATTATGTCCTAAAATCAAATGTGCAAGACCGAATGAGATTTACGCGTGTGAATGGGTGTTTATGAAATGCAAGCGTTTATGTGGGAATAAAGAAAATACATTTAGGTTAGTTAAATTTATAATAAACACAATTAATATTTCTATAAATTCAGGAATTGTTATGGTCCTTGCAAAATGATGTGTACCTGCAAACATGGTTATTTGAGAAATGGTAATGATAGTTTATGCATTCGGAAAAATGAATGTCCTTAAAAAGGATGAATAAGAACTAAAATGACTATAATCATTCCGTAACTTGAAGTTATACTTTATAACTAGAAAATAATAACTTATTGTTTAAGTATTTTATGTCAATATTTTGCTTGGCCCCGCATTTTCTTATTATTTGGTAAAATAAAGTCTCATTAAAATTGACGTTTTAAATGACGTTTTAATTAATTAATGCTATAACTATGTTATTAGTAATATTTCACAATATTAATGTCTATAAATATCAAATAGGTATTAATGTAATCTCTTTACTCATTTGTAAAATAAAAAACATTTAACGGACTGAGAGAATTAGCGGTCATTAAATGTACCGTTTATCTTAAAAACGTTTCTATTATATTAAGCTGATATAAAATAATCCCCTATTGAATTGTGATTTTTAAAAAACTTTTCAGTAGTTCACATTGGAATTTTGAGAAAATCTAATAGAAGATCATCAAAAGATTCTATGTGAACCTAACCACAATCTGAATTTTAAAATATATTAACTTTTAAGGTTCATTTTTCATTTAGTGTTTCATTTCCCTTTCTTTTGGTTGTTGTTTACATGTTTTGAATTTGTTAAATTAATATTTACTCAGTTTAATGAAATAAGTATCAGATTTTGATCGTTCGGTCATGAAGTCAGTTAATATGGAATTATAGATTTGTTTGTCTTCACTAATGAAGAAGGCATTTATGTGTTTAAACAAAAAAAAATTATCAAAGGTTTGAAGTGAATTATTTATCAAAATATATACTAAAAAATGTTTAATTATTGTTTTTCTACTCTTCAGTCTTTGCCACATAGACCAGGAATTAACCATTCACGAGTCTAGGACACACTGGGGAAATTATGTACGACCCCCTCCAATATAGACAAAATTTGAGAGTTAACTTTTATTGTGTTTTAATGTGAAAGTTCATTTTAAATATTTGCAATGAAGTATTTTAATAACCGTTAAATCTAAATTCTATTAATATTAAATACCTAGGGAAATTTTAGAATCTTTTTAATCTTGAATTCAATTCTAGATTTTCAACAAATATCGAGTGATCATTTACAATAGGGCGCACTTTAAAGTTGAATAACTTTTTTATTAATTAACACATTTCAAAGAATAATACATGAAATGATAGCTAATATAATCAAGTTTTATGCCATAATCGATATTTCATTTTAATTCTCACAGAAGTTACTAAATTCTGATTTATAGCAAAAATTAGATTTAATTTATGGTTTTTAACAGCAATGCACTAGAAAATATAGTTGTGAAAACCCAACACTTTTTTAGTGCTTACAAATCAAATGCTTTATTAATTGTTCGATTTTAATTTGATTTAAAGTGAATCAAAAATTTGTTCGATCTCACATCACTCAAAAAATTCAAAATAAAATCAAAGAAAAATTTGGAATGAATTTTATTGGTTTTGGTGGTGTACTTCCCTGGCCAGCTCAAAGATCAGACTTAATTGCGCCAGATTTCTTCCTTTGGGGGTATTTGAAAAAAAAGTTTATTCCCATAATATTGAAACTTTAAAACAATGTATTCTCATCGAAGTCGATTTTATAAACAGAGATAAAGAATAAAGAATTATTTAAAAGAGTTTATTTATCAATGATACATCGTTTTGACCCTTGTCTAAAAATGAAGGCAAATACATTGGCAGTAAAACTTGATTATATAAGCTTTCATTTAATGTATTTTTCATTAAAATACGTTCATTAATAAAAAAAATTTATTTAACTTTAAAGTGCGCCTTATTGTAAATGCTCACTCGATACTAAAATCTAACTTTGAGTGCTTACAATGCAAACTCATTAAGTGTGATTCTAGTTCAAGCTTAACAATGGTTAATAATTATTCACTTATAAATAATAAATTAAAAAAAAAATAATATTATCTGACAATGGGCTATAGAAGAGGTATTTTGAGGAGTAATAGTGTTTATCAAGATTTAAATTTTTTATCAAACACATATTTAAATGATATTTTACAAAATAAAAACACTATTTGTAAAACAGAAAAAATATTAGTTAGATATCTTTCAACATTTTATTGCTTACATTTATCTTTCAATAATACGTGAATGCTTTAATCTTTTTAAAAATTAATCATACATTATAATATATCCATCAAATTATAAACTTTAATGCAAAATAAAATATAAAAAAATTTAATATTTTAGTGTAAAAGTTTATTATTTTGTGAATATGTTAAACTGTATGAATACTCATTACAAAGATTAAAGCTGTCACGTAGTATTGAAAGATAAGTGAAAGCAATAAAATGATTAAAGCTATCCAACTAATAATTTTTTGTGTTTACTATAAATCAAACATGTTTTCTTTAAAAAAAAAGTTTACAGCTTGATAAACACTTATACTCCTCAAAATAACTTTCCTATAGCCCATTGGCAGATAATATTATTTTTTTAATTTGTTTTTTATAAGTGAATAATTATTACTGTAATTCTCAAATGATTTGAGAAAATCAGCAATTGAATTGAGAACTAATGTTTAAAAAGCTGTGAAACCCAAAAGAATTAAGAACTGAAGCAATTGAATTGAGAAAGAAATTAAAAATGATTTTATTCAGTTTAAAAGTTATAATAATTATAAAAAATTTCAAACTGCATTTCATTACTGATCTTTGGATAGCCACCACTTGTTTGTCTTCTTGGTGTTGAGAAAATATTTGACACAATATTCTCTGACATTTTTAACAAAATAATGACTGAAATACAATTTATAGGCAAAAGGATTGTAATGAAAATGAAAACTATATAATCCCTGATATGATAAGTAGCTTAGAATTACTTTCCCAAATCAATTGCGTCAGTTCTTAATTCTTTTGCACTTCACAGCTATTTGAATTATTAGTTCTCAATTTATTTGCGTTTCACAGCCTTTTGAAAACTTTGTTCTCATTTCATTTGCTGATTTTCTCAAATTATTTGCGAATTACTGTAACTATAGTTAAGATTAAACTAGAATCACATTTCGTGAGTTTGCATTTTTAGAGTTTTTAACTTAACAAAAACTTCAAGCTATCAAAATCAAAGTAGACTTTATTATCTGCTTAGAATTAAATCAATATTATAGAGATTCAAATATTGATATGGGATTGAAATCAGAAGTGATTATTTATAAAATAAGATTAAACACGGTATTTTGTGATAAACTTTGTAAATAAACCCAGTACATGTATTAGGTGAATACAATTTTGTCAGTTTATCGCTTATCAAATTTTGATTTTCAATTTTTGCATAAGTGAATATTGAAAACGGATGTCCTATGTTTGGTTTATTGTCTTTATTTGTAATAATTTTAGTGAAAAAAGTTGAGAGAATAAGAAAGATATAAAAATTATTATTGTGTGATGCACAGATGATAAGAAATTAAATGTTAAAAATCTAATCTACAACAGATCATAACTTTCTCGAAAGCACATATTTAAATAATTCTTTCACTGAATTATTAGATTAAAAAGTGTCTCGCAGGATATTGATGTGGAAAACAGACATTTGGTTTGTTTATTTAAAATCTCTTCAAAAATTGTTTAAAAAAAAGTATACTCAGTCTTTGCTCCAAATTACCCAAATAATTTATTAATTTATAACAAACATAATTTTAAGTTGAATCTGATTCTGAGACAAGGCTTTGGGTATTTTGAGGGCAAAGTACCAGAATTCACAATTATTAAAAAAACCTAACCTAACTCGTATAGTTAACTTTTCTTTCTAAAATTAAATTAAAGTTAAATTTCCTAACACTATATAATCTATATAAATTTACAATTAATAATAATATAATTAATGCAAATTAAAATTCATTTAGTTAAATGAAGTTTAAAAAATAAAATTCATTTGAATAAATAAAATTTATACTAGGTCTATTCTTTAAAGAAATTATTAGTTAAAATATTGAAATTTCTAATTAATATGACTTTTAATAAATTTTGGAAATGAATAAACTTATAATGAATTTATTGGTGGGCAATAAATTTAAGAATTTCATTAAATTTATCAAATAAATTTATAGATATATCACTCAAGACATAATATTGAGTTTATTTTAATATGAGAATATACTAAAACAGTGTTTGCCACACAGCCTGCGATTTTACTTCCCCCCTTCTGAGTCGAGGACAGGGTGCGAATTTTTGGAAGGTCCCCCCCTTCCCCAAGAGAGGAAAAATTGGAGGAAAATGAGAAAAAAAATTTAAATTTATTGTGAATTAAGATGAAAAATCACGTTAAATTGTGTTTGTAATGAGGTATTTTAAGTATTGGCAACTTTAAATTTGATTTAAAAAATTGATATTTTAAACAAATTAATGAAAAAATCGTGATTTCTCATTATTTTATGTTTGAAATGCAATTATTTGTTAAAATTAGTGTCTAAATTTTAAACTAGTGTTCCATACATTGATTCCGACTTTAATTGGCGAGAATTGAGTTAAAATAAAATTCGCACCCAATCACAATTATTCTCAGTCTGTACCGCCATTTTTTGCACCCTATAGGGTGCGAATTTGGATTAACCCCCCGCCCTCTCATTGGGCTAAAGTGCCAATGCAGACTGTGTGGCAAACACTGATACTAAAATGTGATTTTTTTCTACAATTTTATCTAATATTAATCAAATCAGAATATTCTTAAATCTTAAGCAACATTTTATTGAAAAAAACTGTTCTAGTGACAATGTAGTTTGTATTTTAATTTTATGTGCATCAACAAACGTTAGAAATGGTTTATTGCTTTTTTGGCTTACAGAGTGCGTTTTACAGTTTTACATATTTATATTCATTTTCAATAGTTTTCAATGTCAATATTGAAATGTTTGATAACCAGATGTCGGAATAAAGTTTAGATATATAGCGGCATTAACACACCAATAGGTTGCCAATTTTAAAATTACAATAAACTTTAAATAAATAAAATAACAAAATTTTGTTATTAATGAAATATACTGGATTACTCTAAGAGTTCCCAACACCATATATTCCATATTTTATGTTTAGTAAATTCAATATTATATAACAAAATTGGATTATTTATTAAAAAAAAATAATGCAATTATTATACAAATTATGAAATATGTGGTAATTAACTTGAAAAATTTAATAATGGATTTATAATTAATTTTAAAATATACCAATGAATTTGAATTATTTTATTATTTATTTAAATAACTTTTTGTTTTAACAAATTAAACAAAGTTAATTTTCAAAATTAAACACAAATCACTCTAAAATTGTAATGTTTGACTAATGTTTACGACATAATTATAATGACCTATGAATTAGTAAATTTGAATATTGAAAAGATAGAGGTTTTAACATTAGAATGATATTTATTTAATTGTTGTTTAATTTCTGTAAATGTTTATTTTAATTTAAAATTTTGAAATGGCCACCCATTAGTTTGTTAATGCTGCTATATATCCAATCTTTATTCCGAACTCTGTTGATAACTATGTTTTATTGTCGGACTTGTCATTACTCAGAGTCATGCATATCAGTTACTTGAAAGGTTTTAAAAAGGTTTTGAAACAAATAACAGTAGTTGATGCACACAAAATTAAAATACAGATTTTACTTTGTGCATAAATAACAAGAATTGAATATCTCAATTTTGTCTAAAAATGAATAATAAGTTTTAATAACTTTCGACTTAATTATAGATATTTTAGTAATATTCATCAATTTGACATAGAATATATATTTTGATACTTTTGATGAATTTAAGGTTTTTCAATAAATTCACTGCCAATATTTAGTTTATTGCTTTTACAAAAATTTACAAATGTTGCTAAAACTACTGAAAATTAATTGTAAGTTTTTAAAATCTATAGTATATATCAATTGTGTGAAACTTCTGTGTCAGGTATAATTTTTGGTTTCCCTTGGTGCAAATTTTATCTAACATTAGAGTTAACACTGAATAATTTGAAAAAATCTATAAATAAGAAATTTACACCCAATAACTTTTATTAAACAATTTTAGGTTTAAAACACATTAAGATTATAATTTATGTTAAAGTTATAAAAAATAATTGAATATCAAAAAACATATTAAACAAAAAAGAAATTGTAATAAAAATGTGCTCCTCGAAACATGAAAATAATATTTTGATAGTTATAATTTTTAAAAACGAACCCCTTAACACCGCAATATACACTGAAACCTCATTTATTTGCTTAATTATAAAGTGTCAACTTAATTAAATATCTGCCCTATTCATGTGCAAATACATTGAAGTGTTATTCCCGTATAATGCTGAAGTGTGTACACAAATGCAGTCCTCCGTGAACCAGTGTTTGCCACGCAGTCTAGGATTTGCCCCCCTGATTCGCAGATAGGGTAGGAATTTTTAGGAGACCCCCCTCCCAAGAGAGGAAAATAGAGAAAAAATAGAATGAAATTGTTTTTAAAAATTAATTTGAATATGAATTTAGTTCACAAAAGATTCATTTTATATTGTGTTTGTAATGAAGTGTTTTAACAACTGTTAACTGTAGTTAAATTCGTAAAAATTGATGTTTTTTCGTACAAATTAATGAAAAAGTTGTGTTTTCTCAGTATTTCATGTGTTAAATTCAATTATTTGTTATAAGTAACGTTTTTCCTAACAATTGAGTTTTCAATAAATTGTTTCTGAGTTTAATTAACGAGAATTGATTTTAAAATTAAATTCCTACCCTATCAAAATTTTTCCCAGTCTGTCCGCTATTTTCCTGACCCTGTAAGTTAGGATTTTGGGTAGATCCCCCAACCGACAAAAGTGCCAATTCTAGCCTGCGTGGCACACACTGTCCACAGTGAACAGTGGTTTCATTGTATTAGAATATAACATATTTCTTACAAGCTTTACCTATATAATGACCGGTAATTTAAAGGTTAAAACACATATCAATAGATAGATAATGACTTACTTGAGACCAATCAAACAAACATTTTTGCGTATATTCGGTTTAAATATATTTAAATCGACTTTTATTTAACCGATGAACACATTTGTATGCATTATGCAGTCAATGAATTGTATTGCTTTATGTTGAGATGTGTTACGTGAGTAAACAATTCATACACTCTATTATACGTATAAAAGTATATAAAATAGTGAATTAGATCCGAAGTTTTGTCGGGTTTAAACATATTTAAACTGAATATTCGCAAAAGTTTGAGTTTGATTGGTCTCAAGTAAGTCATTATCTATCTATTGATATTTGTTTTAACTTTTAAATTACCGGTCATTGTATAAGTAAAGCTTGTTATAATAAATCTTATAAAGTTGTTGAAAATCCTAAAATATATTTTTGTGAATTCTTGTTATCGAGTGATTTTAACTCATTATTGGATATCAATCTTTATTCCTTGTCATTATTCGTTATATTCAATATCCAATCGATATAATCAATAGTTGGTGCGAAATATTTCGAACGATAATCTCCACCAAATAAATCACCAATTATTACAGCTCTGTTATTTGGACCAACTCTTTGAAAGAGTGCATTCCTGAATCACCCTGTTAGGATAAGTCAATAAACAAACAGAATTATTTGAATTAAGTAGTAAAAACATAAAAATTGTGTATGGATAATTTCTAGAACTAAAGGGTGATTTATTTTAAATCTGTCAGCAAACAAATTTTTCATGTACACACAAAATAATTTCTTGAAATGGAATATTAATTGAAAGTATTTGAAATTATTGAAAGACAAAAATTTGAAATTAATTTTTAAACCAATTAGTACGAACTTTTGTTCACAATTTGATGCAAAGAAAGGGTTAAAAGTTGTTTCTAATCTTATACAGGATTTAATTTGTAAAATCTCTTTTTGTTTGCTTTTGCAGTAATATGTTTTATCACCGTTTACGCAACAAATCGGTGCACTGGCAGATTTAAATAAAATCACTCTTTATTAGTACTTGTTTTTTGCTAAATAAAAATTTCATAGTTTCAATAGATCTGTAGCATTACTTTCACCAGTTTACCAAAATAATTAACTTTATATGCATATTTTGTTTTAGCTTTTGTGTATGTTTCCCTACAGGTTTATTGAAATAATGCATTTTTAATTTGGAAAACTGTAGTTGACTATTTCAAGTTGAGAAATACAATAACTATGTATAAAGAATATAATTTGCATTAGCTAGTTCTTAATTGGCAAATAAGCCAACTCTTAATAATTTTAAATTGTAATAACTTAAAAGATATTAAAACATCTATTTTTGATTATTCATTACAAATATCATTGAGTGAAATGTTTTCTAAATTTGAAAAATTTTCAACTCGATAGACTATTTTACTCTTATAAACAAGAATAAATAATTTTTCAAGGATTTACATAGATATAATTTCTAATTGAAATATACAAGAAGCTAGAAGCTAATGAATTAATTTTGG
>JAUJYR010000129.1:0-10972 GCA_033995805.1 Hermannia gibba
AATTATTTTACAATATAAACTTTTTGTCGCTATTTATTAAATAAATTTGAAATTATAAGTAATAATATGAATATTGTTGAGTCCAAAATTGTTAAATCTATTAAAATATGATTTATTGGTTATTTGAAAAAACATGTCTCACCTCATATTTCTTTTTCCTCCGACAACAGGAACAAAACAGATCGATAGCACGTCTGGTTGGCACGATTGCTAGCGATACGACCGGTGACAATGGTGGGGTCGAAGACAGACGGTTTGGTTGGCCATTGTATGGAACCTCTAATTCAACAAACTCTCTGTCCTATTAACACAAATGGATAGATATGTAAATAATTATTGAATTAAAATTAAATTTCATTCTTTAGTCAATTGGAAAGAAAACTCATTAAGAAGTTTAATATCAAAGATCTAACACTTCAAGAGATCTAACCTGACATTTAACTTAAGCTAAATTTTGTTAAACAATAGCCTCTTAAATAAAATTTCTTTTTCAATTCTTGTAGACACGTATATGTGTCCGCTGGGATTTCATTTCAACTCAATCAACTCAAACTCTAGAAAAGGTTCTTTCAATCTTAATATAATTTAAACCAGGATCAAATAATTTATTTCGTAATGCTCAAATTTTCTATTCAAAATATTCTTAGTTAGCTCTGTGCTTTAATCAGTGTCTGACTATTTTATTTTAAAAAAAACACCAAGGCCAAAAAAATGTACACCCATAGACAAATAAGCATGCAATTTGAACTTAGGCTGATGAATAATAATTCTTTATCAAATTTTGATTTTCAAAAACTATTATTGAATTCACATTGAAATTCTGAGAACATCTAAATGTTTCAAAACAAAAATAAAAAACAAATTAATTGTCCAGTCCCTGTCTCGAACCCATTGCCTTCAGTTTAGAAGGCAATAACTTTGACCACTAGACCACGATTGCCTTATATACTAAATGAGAGCTAACATTTATTAAATGTTTATTATTATTATGAATAATAATGCTTATCATTTAGAACAGTTTCAGTGTGAACTACATAGGTAATTTTTGAAAATCAAAATTTGATAAAGGATTATTATTCATCAACCTAATTTCAAATTGCATGCTTATTTGTCTTTGGGTGTACTTGTTCTAAATACCTATAGAAAAGTTTGCCAACAGTGAGTTTTAATTGAAATATACTTTGGTAAATTTATATGAAAGTCGTGAAACAAATATTGAAGAATTAAATATGAAATTATTAAATAAATTGTGGAAAAACTCTTAATTTGGTTGACTTTTTAGAGACTATGTTTCCTTATAACAATTTGTAGGTTATGAACAAATCACTTGTAATGTCCGTTTTTAATAACCGATTGTTAAAAACTTTATCTTATGTTATGTTATACCAAAGATGACATTGGATTTCATGTATTTAAATAACTTGGGTTAAATAACCAAAATACAAGACAATTTGAAACATGGAGTGTTGTTATATCTTAACAATGCGAGTTCACACTCACATTGTCAAAACTTGGTCATCTTATAGTTGATCTTGGTTAATAAATCGACCTATAAACTTGTTTATAATAATTTGCAAAAAATAAATGAATTTTCTATTAACACTAATTAGTAGATAATTAATAAGGTTTGCCTGAAAATCATTACTAATTAGCATTTTAACGGTTAAACTTTAACAGAATTGGTTAAATTTAAATTATCATGTAATATTTTTATGGGAAAATTTTAAGCTCGGTTTTAATTTTTTTGAATTTAGAAAATTTATTAAAATCTCAAATCTACTGAATTCTATAGGGGACACAAAGTGTCCGACTCCAGGCTGTAACGGTTCAGGTCACTCAACAGGACTGTATTCTCATCATCGAAGTCTTTCTGGTTGTCCGCGCAAAAGCCAAATAACGCCTGAAAGTATGTTTAAAAATGCATTTTTTAATAGTGAAAGAGAATTATAGTTTTTAATATAAAATTTTGTTTTTTTGCTTTCAATCAGTTCTGGCTCAACACGAAACCATTCTTAAGTATGCTTTTCATTCAATACTCTTATTATAGGTTATATGAAGTAATTATAATTTAAATTTATTTAATTCTTTCTTCATTTAGATGTCCGACTCCTGGCTGTAACGGTCGCGGACACGTCAACTCATCCCGAAATTCACACCGCAGGTAATATTTAGTTATAATAAATAAATTTAAAATCAGTTTCCAAGCTATCATTGATGCGATTCATGACTTTTTGAATGAAAGAGAATAAAAATTTAGGAACAAATAAATTTCACTGCATATTAATATACGATAATAATTACTCATTAATTGACGATAAAGACATTTGATTAGTTGAACACTCAAACACTTATGGAAATTAACTTTATTTAATGCATTAATTATACATTAATTAGTCTATCGGGCTGTCCATTGGCAGCAATGGATAAGGTCACACATAAAGACAAATTGGTAAACATTTGCCCCAAACAGTCAATTATCAGCCCTTCTATTCCAACCAATTCAATATGTTCGACCCCATCAGCTATTATCTCATCGACAATCACTTCTGATCGAGTGTTGAGACCGATGTGTTTTGTTAAGCAATTGGATCTTCCGGGACAGTACACAACCGGTCAATCAGCAAGTTATGCCACTCCGCGCACAAATTTGTCCAAAGAATTAGAAAAATATAGTAAACCACAAATGGGTATTGAATGTCAGTCAAGTTCTATTGGGGTCGGACCTAATCAGAGCTATTGTAAGCCATCGGTTCCCAAGAGAAGTAATGATAACATTTCAAGTATGAACTCATTTAGGGATAGAATGAGTCCTTCTTCGCCCACTATTGAGAATAAATATCAACAAAGTTATAAGTAATTTGATTATTCATTTTAATATTATTATTCAAATTAATTTAATATTCTCTGATAATTGCAAGGCCTGAACATCAGTTTGATTCGTGTTCAATATTAAACAGTCCATCAGTCAAATCAAACACAGCAATAGACTTAACGACCAGAAGTGATGATTCGGAATCTTCATCTATAGACTTATCTGTCAATAGCAATAAAACTCTCGACTCTTGGTATGTCATAATTTGTTATTTCTCTTGGTTTTAGTGTTAGAATTATTGGAATTATTATAATTTATTCATAGCTTATACTCGAAATCATCGAATTCAACAATAAAATATAGGGAATCAAGTCCTTTGACAGAACCCTTAGATTTTTCAGCGGGAAATTCACATTCACACAACTCTCTGGGTGTCAAACAGGAACAGATGAACTTTTCGCCTTCCACTCAAGTCACACAACATTCCCCATCAGTTTCATCATTCACACCCTTATCACCAAACAGTGCATCAATCGCTCACCAAAACTACCCCTTAATCAGAAGTCCTCTTTCAGAAACAGGTTCGAGCGTTCGTTCATATAATTGTAACGAAGATTATAGCGATTGCGAAAGAGGTTGTCCGCCATCGAAACTGATGAGACAGTCATTGATCAACACAAGGATTAGAGATGGGAGAGAGCTATTGCAGTGCCCGACTATAGGTTGTGATGGAATGGGACACATATCTGGCAATTATGCAACCCATAGAAGGTCTCATCATTTCATTTAATTTTAATTCAAGTTTTAATAATAATTGCTTTTTAATAGTTTGTCCGGTTGTCCTCACGCAGACCGATCTCAAGTTCAAGCCCAACACCAGGAGCTCAAGTGTCCGACTATTGGTTGCGATGGTTCCGGACATATCACCGGTAATTATACAAGTCATCGAAGTGTGTCGGGGTGTCCGCGCGCCAGACAGGGAAAGAAAGCTGTTTCCATTCGTGAAGTAGAGAAACCAGATTCAGAGCCATTGCGGTAAGAATTCTTTCTATCACTTGTTTTGCTCGCTTTCTATCTTCCGCTTTGATTAACTTCATTGTACTTTATCAGGTTTTGAGTGTTACTTTAGTTACTTTTAAAAATAGATTTATTGGTTTGAATTTGTATTGACTCGGTTTTAGTCCAAAACTCCGTCATTCATTAATTTTAAGTCATTGTGAAGTCTAACTGACATTACTTGACTTTATTTACTATTTATCTTTCTTTTTGCTCCGATATTATGCCCAACAGTTGTCCAGTGCCAACTTGTGATGGTTCGGGACACATAACTGGCAGATTTACGTCTCATCGAAGGTACTCATTCATGAAATCAAGAATCTGTGATCCTCTATAATGAGAACTAAATCAAAAACAATTATTCTGACCTCTTATCAGTTGTTTTTTGAATACTTGTGTTTTTACCTAATGCTACCCTTTAAATGTTTATACTTCACTCAATATCATAGCACGCTTTCTTAATTTATTTCATTTATAACTCAATTATCAATGAAAACCTCTTTTAATCCCATTAAAAATAGCGCCTCAGGTTGTCCGGTGGCAAATAGGGATAAACTGAGACCGGAATCAGTGACATTCGAGAGGTCACCTCATAATAGCGATGATGAACTAAATCCAGAAAGAATCAGCAGAAACTTCAATAAAAATGATGGGCCCAGTTGTCCGACGCCAGGTATTTATCAATTAGAAAACATTTAATTATTTTACTCTGATTTTAACTATGAATAATATCCAAGGATGTGATGGTAGCGGACACGCGACCGGTAGTTTTCTCACTCATCGAAGTCTGTCTGGTTGTCCCCGCGCTAACGCTTCTAATATTTTTAAATCTAAGTCATCGACAAACAAATTGGATGACTTGACAAACACTATTAATATGAGTCATATATCAATACATAATCAAATTAATTATAATCAGTTCATGCATTCAACTCATTCAGCAAATGGTACCGAACAATCTCATGAAGATATCAGAGTATTAGACGACGAGATATCAGAATTACAAGAATATAATTCAAAAGTTGAATCAGAAATGAAATACTCTAAAGAAACACCAACCAGTCCCTACATATGATGTGCACATACCCTTTATTTATCATAAATCAACTTGGTCATCACTGCCTGACAAACTAACTGAATTTTGATTGTATCACAATCAATGTTTGTCCATTAATTAAATAACACATCAAATGTCGAGTAATTAGGATTTGAAAAATAAAACAAGCCTTTCAGTATCAATCGTAATTTTTTTAGCGAACATTAATTTTAATTTTAGTTATTCATATATAATTGATCAAAACTTTAATCATTCAACAATATCACGAGAAGAAAATATTTGTTTATTTTACGATTATTTAAGCTCTCATTAAAATAATCGAAATTGTTCACAAATGTAACCTAAGTAGTTTTTAAAGTTACTAGGTCCATGAATACGATTTTGGTTTTGAACAAAGTTGTTAATTTACCCTAGTCAAGTCTGTATATTATCAAATTTGAATACAACTGCATCAATCACTCATAAAATTGAACAATTCTTTAGTCTAAGGCTAAAGAAAACAGTATTTGATTTGGTTGATTGAATGAAAAATTGCAACAAACAAAAGCCAATCAATAAATATTGAATTGTAATGAAAAGATCGGTTCCGCAGACAAACTCTATTATTGAGTTAATACAATATTTTTATGTTTTAACAATTGGAGCAATGATTAAGAAATTCAAATTTTCTTTCTATTTTATATGTTGTTACATAAATAATATTACATGTCATCAATTTTATATTGACATGATCACGTGTTATTAGAAATATGAAATAAAAATTGAGATTGCAAATTAAATAAAAATCATAGTTACAGGGAATTTGCATTGATTTTACTTTAATACTTTGATATAGTGTTTCACAATTCAAATAAGACAATTTTCTAGTAAAATAAGATCCAATATTTGAAAATACACTTATTTCCAAATAAAATAAGATTGCTGACAATTAACAAGTAGGACTACAACAGTTAACTGTTGTATGATCTTAGCGCGATCGAAAATTAATCGCGCTAAGACCATAAATCTTGATCAGCGTTGACATCTCTATCGAATGGCTATTTCACTTTTTTGATTCTATTCAAATTATTGGTTCTCGGGAAATTCGGGTAAAGTCGAATAATTCGAAAACGGGATGACTTGGAGGATGGTTTCCTATACGATTCTTGATCAGTGTTGACTCCTTTATCGAATGGTTATTTCACTTTTTCGATTCTACTCAAATTATTCATTTTCGGGAAATTCGGCTAAAGTCGAATAACTCGAAAACGGGAAGACTTGGAGGGTGGGTATTTATACGATTCTTGATCAGCGTTGACTCTTCTATCGAATGGCTATTTCACTTTTTTGATTCTATTCCGCAACAGACAGACAGACGGACAGACGGACGGACGGACGGACGGACGGACGGACGGACGGACGGACGGACAAATTAAATGTATAAGCGCGAAATTTTTTGAAAAAAAAATTTCGATCGCGCTAATAAGATGTTAAATCAAAACTACTTTAGTAGCATTACAAATTGTAATTTAAAGTCCTTTTTTCTATTAATACATTCATTATATAGTATTTCAGTTATTAATTTGTTAAAAATGTCAGAAAACTATAAATAAAGAGTGAGAAACAAAATGTTTTGACTCCATTATCATACTCCCTTCGAGTACTTTTGGGGGAGGGGTACCCAGACCCCGATAATATGGTGAACATCTCTAGATGCCCATCTCTGATTATCACTAATAACAACGATTTTTATTTCACATTAAATAATAATAAAATTTTCATTAATCTCATTTTCATTAATTTTGAATATATCTTATATAAATTCAGTCAATTTTATGGAAATCAGTCTATTATCCTAAATCATTAATTAGATTTCCTTTTGCTTCAAATATTTATTGGAATATAAGTTATTAATTATTTTGAAACTAAAAACAAGATTATCATTAATCAAGAATACTTATTGATATTTTAGGAAACTTCCATTTTAACCTTGTTAACTAATATATATTGTCAGCAATATTAGTAAACTTGAGCTGTTAAAGTTTTATCCATAACTTTCCGTTATAATCTTCAAAACTTTTTTGAAACTTTTACAGGAACTGATATGCATGACTCTGAGTAATAACGAGTCATACAATAAAACATATTTACTCAATTAGTTCATTATTGAAATTGAAAACTATTGACATTGAATATAAATAAGTAATAGTGTATTAATTCAAGTAATTTACTTGTATTTCCTGCGAATATTAGTCTGAACGCACTCTGAAACTAAAAAAACTATAAACAAATTCTAACGGTTGTTGATGCACAAAAAATTAAGACTTCAAGTTTACAATACATTCAAATTGATTAGAATCAGAGCCATTTTAATAAGTAAATTAATAAATTGAGCATTTTGAATTACTTGACAAATTTTAATTTCAACTGGAATCAACTAACGTCCCTAACCTGCATACATCTCTTCATTCTAGGGGAGGGGGTGTTCAAAGTTTGAAAACCCTAACCTATGTGACCGGTACTGCTTTCGTGTGTGTTTAGAACACATCAATTGTTGCTGATATTGATTATTGAATGATTAAATAAAATTTATAAATCTATTTACTAGAAAGCAAAACATTGAGATAATCAGAAATAAGAGTAAATTTAATAATTAATAAAATATTTTCAAAATACTTTCACCAACGATGGTATGAATTGTGTGAGACCTAAACTTATTTGAAACCACGAAACACGATATTTATTAGTTAACCAATGGTTGAGCGAGTCTTAAATGTCAACAAACTATAGTTAAGAGTAATTGAATTGAGATGTATTTGTGCGGTCAGACCTTGAAGTGATGTCTCGAAGTCATCGATTGATAGTTGACTGCAATCCACACTTGACTGGTCAGAGAGGTTGACGTGAATTCCTTTATACCTATCTGTTTGACCGGTAAATATCATTCTGGATGTTATTTTTAAATGTTTATTAATCTTATTAATCAAATGTTTTAACAACAATGAATGCATTTAATGTCCAATCATTATCGTTATCTAAGATTTATATTTAAGTTCAAACATAAATATCGATAGAAAATAGAGCTAAAAAAATTGTTTAAAAATACAATTTTCACAACTAAATTGACTGAAATAGGTTTGAAAAGTGGATAATTTTGTTATTATTAATAACATTAAGGGTAATTGATTGCGATATAATCCCTTGATTGGGTATTCGTATTTACCGGGGGCATATTCTGGAAGGGAGGGTATATCACATATAAATGCATTATGCAATGTAAATTACATTATTTAATATGTAATTTTTGCAATTTTCAAAAGGTTTAAACTCATTATTTCAACTGGAACAAGTGTTTAGGGCCTAATTCTAATTACTTACCCTAAAGTGTTGGGTTCAGCAACCAGTCTGGTTTAGGGCAATTTTTTTGACAAAATATTTTGATTAATTTATTTGGGATTTTAAGTGAGATTAGGATATATTTATGGTAAATAACGTATATTCTTAAAAACTATTATGAATATAACTTAAAGACCAAGTTCAAGTAATGAAAATCTATATTACATTACGGGACTTTTTCACCCATTCTACCATAGACTGAAAATAGTATATATAGCAAATAGCACTGTTTATACTGCATACACGCACACACACACACACACAGGATCAAAGCATTGCCTCTGCTACGTTTGCTATATACTATTTTCAGTCAATGGTAGAATGGGTGGAAAAGTCCCGAGTATTTGCAATTTGAAATAAAAGAATTTCTCAATGAAATAAAAACGATCATTTCTAAAGGCTCTTATTTCAAAATGAAATAAAAAGTAATTCAAAATGATTTTATTCAGCCTAAAATTTGTCCAAAACAATTTAATTGGGTGAGAGTTAGGCTGCAATCCTCGTCAACCCAGTCACAAATGATGTCTTTTTGAGTATATGTTAGCGCTTGTCTTCGATGTCCTTTTTTCCGCTTTTCAACACTTCCAGTCTTTTTGAACGCACTGCCAATGCTGTAAACTGTGTTATAGTTTATTTCCAAAGTGTTTGATATATGAATATAGGAATCGCCGGAACTTATTTTCTTTGGCAATAAAGCCCGCATTTCATTACATACCTTCTGATTGCCACCATTTCTTTGTCTTCTTGGAGTTGATACAGTATTTGACACAATATTTTCTGACATTTTTAACAAATTAATGAATGAAACAATAGACAAAAGGATTGTAATGAAAATGAAAACTAATACCTAATACGAAAAGTAGCTTTATTTAAACACATATTCACTGTAATCATTATAAATTTTAGACTGAATAAAAACATTTTGAATTACTTTTTATTTCAATTTGAAGCAAATTTACTTCATTTTCAAATCAGAGCCTTTAGAAATGATCGTTTTTATCTAATTGAGAAATTATTTTAATTCAAATTGCAAATACTGTATTGATTTAATTATAAATAATTTTCAGATTAAATTGAAAGCAATGTCTAAGAGTTTAGTAAAAGATTTCGAGTTAGCCCAGCATCTTATGAGAGACGCGGATAAACACTACGAAAATAGTTGTAAAGGATTTATATTATTATCGTTTGGATACTTGACTTATATGACATTTTTCTTTCACGTTTCATACTGTGATGATATTAATCTTATTATAAGAATTGCATCATTCTTTGTTGGTGTATTTATCTTAATAATTTTATTGAGGCATTGGATAACATTTTATTACAACAGAAAATCTATTTTGTCAATGAGATCGAAGACTATTGAAAACTTTAAAAGTCTATCACTCACTAAAAACGAATAATAATTTTTCCAACAATTATATTATTAGTTAATATCTATTTAATCCAGTATTTACCATATAGATCTTGAATTTACACCCCTTGAGTCACAGAACGATCGTAAATTTTTGCCAGACCCCCCCCCTACTCTCCAAGAGAGGAAAAAGATGAATAAGCCTTGAAGTTAATTGAAAAAAGTTTAATTTTATTGTAATTAAGGTGAAAAGCAATGTTATATTGTGTTTGTAATGAAGTGTTTTAATTACTGTAAACTCTAAATTATATAAAAATTGATGTTTCAAACAAATTAATGAAAATTCATGTATTCTCAGTAATTTGTGTTAATTGCAATAGAAATTAAATACCTTTTAGAAATACCAGAAAAATTTTGCAGAATTTGTCCGCTTATGTATATTCACGCCATAAAATTTTAATTAAATTAGAGATAAATAGAATAAAATTAAGTGATAAACATGTTTTTATGTATGGATCTAAATTGTATAAGGTATTTCCTAAATATATTTAACCAATTTTGAAAGTTTTGTTAAAATTTCAAATAACAATAAATTTGAATAACTATGTAATATTTATTATATATTTTATTATTTTAAAAAACAATGTATCCCGAATTACTCCGTTACTAAATGGGCAACCAAAATTTTGAATTTGCCTACTTATATAAGCAACATCTAAAATTCGTTCGATAGGACTTGAGAGTTTTGAGACCTCTTTTAAATGATGTTTATTAGGCTTCTCTATCTCGTGTAGTTTGCATATAATCGACAGGCAAAAAAATTTTGCCTAAAATTCAAAATTTTGGTGGCCCATTTAGTCAGTGTCCCCGAATTACAGACTAGTTTTCTGTAATTACTAGTGTTAGTCAAAGGGAAACTGACACAGGGTTTCTCTTAACCTTTAAGTTAACCGTTCTAAAAAGTTTATCCCTCATTGTGATTCATTTTGTTCTGTTTTGAGTCCAGGTTATAATTATGTTATTTCAAATGTTCTGATTTTGCGCTGTTACACTTTTTACATTGTACATAACTAATCGATTAAAACTATCCAAGCTGCAGCCTCACCTAGTAGATTTTTTATTAACTCAATATACAGTAGAAACTATTCACCAGTATAGAAATATTTTGTATGTTTATTTGTTAATTTTATAAATAATTAAAAGTTTTAAATTGACATTAATTAAATAAATAAAACAATGCCATGACTTACTATCAGATAAAGATGTCTAATTGTGTGGCGCATAGGACAAGGGCTTACACAGCGTGAAATAGCTTCCA